>AWOL01S0121230.1:0-45099 GCA_000715115.1 Nicotiana otophora
GAAGATCCATCCCCAAATATAAATGATTCGGACAAGATCCATGTCCAGGGAAGATCTATCCCTTAATATGAATGATTCGGTCAAGATCCATGCCCAGGGGAAGATCCATCCCCAAATATAAATGATTCAGAAAAGATCCATGTCCAGGGAAGATCCATCGCTCAATATGAATGATTCGGTCAAGATCCATGCCCAGGGGAATATCTATCCCCAAATATAAAATCAACTGCGCTCACTGTAGGGGTGCAGACTCCGGAGGGGCTCCTTCAGCCCAAGCACTACAATAGCCAGATCCAATCATAAATAAATAAAATATGATGCGGCGTCCAGCCCGATCCCATAAATATCACTCACAATCAGGCCCTTGGCCTCACTCAGTCATCAACCTCTCCAGTCTCTCGGGCTCACAATGTCATGAAACTAGCCCAAAATGATGATATGATATATCAATAAATAGCAACAAAGACTAAGATATAATATGCAATAAATGAACATAGCTGAGTACGGAATTACAATTTAAACATATAATTCGACAACAGAAATGACCTCAATGGGTCACAATAACACCAACATTTGCCTAAGCATGATTTCTAACATGAGTCACAACTCAATTTCGCTAACACATAAAACTACATGGAAAAATACAAGTTAATTGACTATACCGCCCTACGGAATCGACTGGGTCTCAATTTCAACGGTGCATGCCCACACGCCCGTCACCTAGCATGTGCGTCACCTCCAAACAATTCATATAACACAAATAATCAGGGTTTATACCCTCAACTCCAAGTTTATAAGTGTTACTTACCTCGAACAAGTCGAATTCTATACCGAGCAAGCTAAACAATGCTCCAGAAATTGCATTTTGCGCGTATCAACCATCGAACGCCTTCCTATCTCCTCAATTCCATGCCAAACGATTTGAAACTTGTCAAACAACATGCAAAGTAATTAAAATATACTCCAATGCTTACAATTTAACAATTTACAAAAATTTCCAACTCCGCTCGAAAAATCGACAGTAGGGCCCACATTTCGGAATCGGACAAAACTCATAAAATCCGATAATACATTCAATTACTAGTTTAACCATACTAAATTTACTCAAATGTGACTCCGACTCGATGTTCAAATCGCGAACATTCATTTTATGGAATTGTAGAGAATTCCTCCGATTTCTCTGGAAAAATCAATAATCTAACGCCGAAAATGAAGATTCATTCATGGAATATAATCAAAAGGGAGTCAAGAACGCTTACCCTAAGTTGTGTGGTGAGATTTGCCTCTGAACATTGCCCAAACTGAGCTCCCCAACTCTGTTTTCGTCAAAAATGGCAAAGACCTTCCGCTTATAGGGATTTTAATGTTCGGGCGCCACAAGTGGCGTGGGGTGCTGCCTATGGCACGATTTCTAGAACCTTTAAACATCCCAGTACCAGGGCTAGCACCTCACGCTACTCCAGGCGCTGGTAACGGGGTTTTATTTTTTCCGACACGGAAATGGGCATAACTCTCTCATACGATGTCCGAATTCGACGATTCTTTTTTCTATGGATCCGTAATTTCAATACGGATCTAACGCTTCAATAAAAACTGAAGTTGGAGCTCATTTAATTAATATGATACTATGTATTCTTGAAGAATCGACGTCAAAACATTCTAGGAATATCCAACTTCTACATTCGATGCCGAAATCTATCAAATCAAGTACGATTGACCTCAAAGTTTGCACACAAGTCATAAATGACATAAAAGACCTATTCCAATTTCCAGAATTAGATTACGACCCTGATATCAAAAAGTCAACTGCACGGTCAAACTTCCAAACTTAAATTTCTATTTTAGCCATTTGTTAACTACTGACTTCCAAATAATTTTCCGGACACACTCCTAAGTCCAAAATCATCATACAGAGGTATTGGAACCATCAAAACTCCATTTCAGAGTCGTTTGCACAAAGTCAAACTTCGATAAACTCTTTTCATTTAAGCTTCTAAACAAGGATTGTTCTTTCAACTTAATCCCGAATCATCTTAAAACCAAATCCGATAATTCACACAAGTCATAATACACATTACAAAGCTGCTCAAGACTTCAAATTGTCTAAAGGAGCGTAGGTGTTGAAAATGACAAGTCGAGTCATTACATGCGGCGCACAGCCCGATCCCATAATCATCACTCACAATCAGGCCCTCGGCCTCACTCAGTCATCAATCTCTCTGGTCTCTCGGGCTCACAATGTCTTGAAAATCAGCCCAAAACTGATGATATGATGTATCAATAAATAGCAACAGAGACTGAGATATGATATTAAATGAATAAATATATCTGAGTACGAAATTTCAATTTAAACATATAATTTGTAATGATCTGACAGGTCGTTTTGAGCTCTAGCGCATCGTTTAGTGGTTTGAGGCCTTGAGTAGCTTCATTTCAGGTATTATGAATTGTACGTCTGGTCGGAATTGAATTTCGGGAAGTTCAGAATTGATTTAAAAAGAAAATTCTAATTTCGGAAGCTTTAAGTTGGGAGAATTGGCTAAGATTTAACTTTTGAGTAAACGACCGCGGAATTGGGATTTCAAGATTCCAACAGATTTGTATGATAATTTTGGTCTTAGGAGCATATCTGTATGTCAATTTGGAGGTCCGTAGGTCATTTCGGCGTCAATTGGCGAAAGTTGGAAATTGGATGATTTTGGAAAGTTTGACCGGGAGTGGACTTTATGATATCGGGGTCGGATTCCAATTTCGGAAGTGAGAGTAGGTCCATAATGTCAATTATGTCTTGTGTGCAAAATTTGAGGCCAGTCGGACTTGATTTGATAGGTTTCGGCATCGAATGTAGAATTTTGAAGTTCGAAAGTTCATTAAGCTTGAATTGGGGTGTGATTCATGATTTTGATATTGTTTGACGTGGTTTAAGGTTTCGACTAAGTTCGTATTGTATTTTGGGATGCGTTGGTATATTTGATCAAGGTCCCAGGGGCTTCGGATTTCGGATGGTTAACGGATCGAATTTTGGACTTAAGGAAAAGCTAGAGATTCTGGTTGCTGGTGCAACCGCTTCTGCGGAAGCTTCATCGCAAAAGCAAGGCAGTGGACTACAGAATCACCTAGAAGGGAGTTGGGAAGAGTCCGCAGGTGCGAAGGAATTACCACACCTGTGTGACCGCTGAAGTGGCCCAGTGGTCGCAGAAGCTGAAACGAGTGAGGCAGGCTGGAGACGCAGGTGCGAGGCTTGTGCCGCACCTACGAGACCGCAGAAGAGGATTTTTGTCGTAGGTGCAACTCCGCAGAAGCGGAGTCTGGTCTGCAGATGCAAAGGCAGGGGAGCTGAAGGGGGACCGCAGAAGCATTATTTTGGCCGTACCTGCGAAACCGTAAAAGCGGTCAAGTGGCCGCAGGTGCGAGAGGTCTCTGGGCAGTGTGTTCTTTTAAGAACGGGGTTTGGCCCATTTTCTCCTGTTTTCACTTGGTTGGGGAGATTTGGAGAGCTTCAAAGGGAGGTTTCATCAAGCAACACAAGATAAGTGTTTCCCACCTATTACAAATTAAATACATGATTTATATGTGGATTAGAACATGGGAATTAGTAGAAATTTAGGATTTTGATAGGAAACCTAGAATTTGGGTATTTTTGGATTTTGACCACGAAATATGGACTTGGAATTGAGAATAAATTATATATTTGAGTTCGTGGTGTTATGGGTAAGGTTTATCATCAAACATTTTTGGAATCCGGGCACTTGAGCCCGATGGTTGACTTTGTTGACTTTTTGAGCGGAGTTGGAAATTGTTTAAATTGATTAATTATGGGTATTAGAATATATTTTGATTGGTTTGCACGTTGTTTGAATAGTTTTGGATCGACGGGCATTGGTTTGAGGTATCACAGAGGCTTTGGAGCCAGTTGTGGAACTTCGGAGCGAGGTAAGTCTCCTTTCTAACTCTGTGAGGGGGAAACTACCCCTAGGTGATGTATTTGTTATGTGCGACTTGTTGGGGGGGGGGGATACATACGCACGAGGTGACGAGAGTCCGTACATAGCTAGATTCATGTTATATCTGGGTAGACTTAGCTTCCCGCCATGCTATAACTGTATTATTTGAGTTGTCTCTTCCCTATTAAATTCCTTTATTTTACATTACGGCTTGAGATTAGACTTGCATATAGTGATAGACTTGCTATTGCAGAGATTTGAAGGGCTTCATGATAAGACACAAATTAATTGTACTCTCCTTACGAAATTCTCTCGCGTTATGCATTTTTATTGAAACGTTTCCTTAATACTTATAACTCATATTACTATTCATAGGTGGGGTCGAGGACCCGTCAAAGCTTATTATTCTAATGGGATCAGGCCGTTGGCCTCGGCAGGATAGATACATCTATGGTTCATGCCGTTCGACCCTCGACAGTATGTACATTATGATGGATCGGGCCGTATGCCTTATCAGGATTATGTACCACACTCTAATGGGAGCGGGATATTTGCCTAGGCAATATAATATATGTATCTATGGTTCGAAAATATCTTGATGGATCGGGCCGTACACCTCGGCATTTCTATAAAATACTCTTATGAAATCATGCGTAATAATTGATAAGAAGGTAGTATATCTGCGAGTATTCCTGATTTGAACTGTGGCGACCTATCTGGTGAGGTTCATTATATATACTCTGATTGAGGAGGCAATTACTATCTGAGAGTTTGAGTTATTGCTGAGAGGCGAATTGTACCACGTATTTATACTTGTTATTTTATTTATTCCCCTGACTCACATCTGTTTACTTCTACTATATCTGTCTTATTGGACCACTGGTAAGTGTTGATGTCGACCCCTCGTCACTACTTCTCTGGGGTTAGGCTAGATACTTACTGTGTACGCGATTATTTATGTACGCATGCTATACTTGCTGCACTTATTGTGCAGGTACATATATGTCTGGTGGTCTTTTGGGCACTGAGGTGCGGCTATTGCGGGGACTTTATCGTGAGTTGCATTTCATGTTACGATCCGCAGCCTGCAGAGTCTCCATCAAAGTTATTTATATTCTCCTGCCTAAATTGTATTTCCAAACAGATGTTGTATTTTATTATATTTTCTAGTTGATGCTCATGCACTTGTGACACCAGATTTTGGGGTCATACTAGTTGATGCTTACGGTTTTGAATATTATTAATGTCTTCCATTTCTTTTATAAACGACAAATGTTGTACATTACCATGGATTTAGAAGTATAAATCTCCTTCCTTATTAAAATCTATGTTTTCAAAAGTAGTAAAATGAGTAATTAAATTGATAAATCACTGTTGGCTAGCCTGACGGCGATGTTAGGTGCCATCACGACCTATAGTGGATTTTGGGCCGTGACAGCTTGGTATTAGAGCGTTAGGTTCACTTAGGTCTCACGAGTTATGAGCAAGTCTAGTCGAGTCTTGCGGATCGGTACGGAGATGTCTGTACTTATCTTTGAGAGGCTACAGGGCTATTAGGAGCACTTCCCTTCTTGATTTCCTCATCGTGCGGTTTGATTCCATTGAGGCTTGTGCCTTTATTTCCTTCCTACTAAATCTTATGCGAAGTGAAGCACTTATTGTCAGTTAGACGTCGAGTAGTGGTATTGATACTACAAACGTGGTGCAAGATTGGTTTCCTTACGTGTTCGGGCAGGCTATTTTGTCGCCTTGCGAAAGGGTGTTCTGTAGTTTCAGTTCAATATCTATACTTCCTATAGTTTTGAGTCTATGCACGGATTGCTTTGTTGTTCATGAGTTGTTATCGCACCGCGTGGTGTAATTGTAGAGTGCTTATGTATGGATCGTGGCAGTGAATGGCTCGGAAGGAGGATTTTCTCAGTACCTAATTCAGAGGTTTAGCATTTAATTCCAGCAAAGGAAAGGCAATCAGACGATGGATGTTCAGGTTTTGGTTGATGGAGTAACGAGACTTGGTATCTTCGAGCGTGGTGGAAGTTTCTTTGTGATGCAATATCGTCTTTGTTGGAACGCATTACGGTTCACCGGTGTTATGATCTTCTTCGATTTTGCCTTCGGGGTAGGGTGTTGTGAAATAGTGCCCGAGGAGCTGTTGTCAGAGATAGCGGTGTTTAGCGGTTCAGAATCGAATTGGTATTTCTAATGTTGATAGTTGGAGAGAGAGATGATCTTCGAGGAGGCTTAGACTTGGTAGCAATTTATTAGTTCGGGTGCTATAGGTATGGACTCAATTTGAGGCAACATTTGGGCAGCAAAGTATGAGGAAGGACATGACGGGAGGTGTCTCGTGGTGGTTGAATTACTAGTAGGTCAAGTATGAAAAGCAGAGGTCGAGAAGTTGCTTAAAAGAGATGGTTTGACCGAAGTGGGAGTGGCAGAGTAGCATATGGATTCTATGGTAGGATATCCACGTACCATGAGGAAGTTTAGAGCGATTTAGGAGGCATGTTGGAAAAAGACTAGGTCCACGGATTATATTTGGAATGGTGGTTACTGTACAGAGGAAGATTGAATATGGCAGGAAGGAGTTTGCTCGAAATGAAGAGGGGTGTGAAGATTTGATTATCGTTTCGGATACAACCTGACTTTGAGTTTGGAAGGTATTGTTGAACTTTCAGTTGATGTCAACGGGGAAGGAACAGACTTGTACAACTGGTGGACGAGCATGGGCTCAGAAGGGTCTACTAAATACGTGGTAGTTGCAGCCAATGCAGCGTCGTTAGAAGATGTCGGCATGGAATTCCACATGTGGGTTATCCCCTGTGAACAGGTTAGTGGTTGCATGATTTTGATGAAGTTTCTATGAAGAGTTCTACATACTACCCGACAGAAGGTCGAATGTGCGATTGTGGCTGATAATTCGGAATGTTCATGAAAAGTTTAAAAAGAGACTACAAGAAATTTGATGGGTTGACGGTGCGAGATCATGGTAATTGAGAAGGAGGAATCTTTGTGGGTTCTAGGTTTATGTGATTGTAGCGTAAAGCTAAGTAGGGGAGCCCAACGTCTACGATTAGATCGCATGGTTGTCTTTTTGTGTAGCTTCTGGTTATCGGTGCATTGGTGGATTATTTATGACTAAGAAAAGGAAACATCAGGGGTGATTCGAGCAAAGGATTTGATGAATGTGTGCTATATTTCGCCTTATTGATTCATGCATAGATTTTGGGGAGGCTCAGAGTTTATGCTTCTGGTAGAGGTGATGTACAAGGAAAATAATTCATACGGTTGATTATTTGGGAGTGTTTATGTACTGACAGCATACTAGAGTTTGGCTTATATTCAGGACCAAGTCAGAGTGGGTGACTCTCAACGGTGGTTCTAATGGGTTTGTTATGTGGATGGAGACTGGGATTTTTGCAGCAGAGTGTGAAGAATACCTATGGGATTTTCTATGTTATCATCGGGTATGCGGGGCAGTTATGGAAACAAAATGGGAGAAACAATTTCAGATTCGCAAAAGGTCTTTCAGAATAGGTGTATCAATTGGAGATGCTATTGTGTGCATGAGGAAGGTATGAGATGGTTCATGGCTATCGAGATGATGTGGTCTCGTGAAGTGGGTCACTCGGGAGGAGTGTTGTTGAGTTTTGTTATGATTCTTGAATAGAGCTACTATTATTTCTAAGGCAAGTAAAGAGTGAATTGGAAGAAATTAGAGTAATACTTCAATTAGCATGATTATAGCAATGATCAGTTCCTTCGACGCATTAAGTTATACAGGTGGTTGGTGGTTGTACGTGCGGGCTTGACAACCACCATAACTTGATTAATTTGGGAGGTATTTGATTCAAATGGCCTTATTGTGTAAATGGATTCCTGAAGAGTCATAGCAGTTTAGACTACGACCTGTGGTTTGTATTATCTACGGTTTGGGAATTCAGTTGTGTGTTGCATTGGCTCTTCTGAAAAGAGCTAAGTGAAAGGTTTTTATCCAATGAAGTTTATTCTACTGGTGGTTCAGGAGTTATGATAGATTCTTGTATTCTCGCGTAGCTGCATAATAGGTGCAGTGAGCGGCATGGGAATTGGAAGTTGAGGATCAAGGTTGCAGTTCGGTGTTGATAAGAATGTCACGAGCTCGGATGAGCAGGGAATAATTCAAATGTTTAGAGTAAGCTAGCGTTATCTTAGTGTCACGTGAGAATGGTGTTTTGTGGAAGAGGCATTGTGTATTGAGTTGCAGATTGTGATTTGCCTTGCAGAATTGGACGGTTGGTGGTATGGGTGTGCGGACTTTGCTACCTGAGCGGAAGGTCATGGGAGCTTACCCCACGGGGAGATTTGTATAATTGTGGCATGTTAGTCACTTGATTGTTAAATATTAAGACAAAGTATGGAGGTTATGGTAATATCGCAAATGCGAGAGTTTATGCCTGGGAGGCATCCTATTCCTTGGGTTGTGGACCGTATGAGTTTGTTTCGGATTTGACGGCTTGATTATTCGCACACGTGTTGAGGTCCCGTGTAGCTTGTGGTGTTATGTCAGCAGCTTGTACTGGGTGAGACGAGATTATTGGACCTGAAATTAGTGCAATCAGATTTATATAAGGTATATTTAAGAGCGAATATCATTGTTCAGTTCAGAATAAGGTAATGGTTCTTGTCAGGAGGAGAGACTCCATGTTTTTTTTGATTCGGCAGGTGGTCATGAGTTTCTACATATCTCTTCTGCCGTGGCTATATTGTGAGATTGAAACCGGGCTTATATGTGTTATAAGGGGCATTGCGGGCATCGAATTCGTGAAATGGCATCTATTATATTTGGAGGATGTTGTTATGGCCAAGTGAATTATGTGGTACATGGTGTGATTTTAGCGGACGAGCATGGTCATGTTGGGTACATTGTCTGGTGATTAATACAGTGTTCGTATGTTAGAATCGGGCCTCGTGGAAAATTCTGGATGTTGGAATTTGGTTCTGAAGCTTGTTAGCTAAGGTTATAGGAAGGATCTTCGGTCTAGCTCGAGCTAACGTACTCACATGGGTTGTGGTGGCACGGGTAGGTGCGTGAGGTGTTAAACAGTGATTTTGGATAACTCTGGAGCAGTTCTTAGCACGTTCGAGGACGAACGTATATTTAAGTGACAGAGAATATAACAACCCGACCAGTCATTTTGAGCTCTAGCACGTCGTTCAGTGGTTTGAGGCCTTGAGTAGCTTCACTTAAGAAATTATGAATTGTACGTATGGTCGGAATTGAATTTCGGGAAGTTCGGAGTTGATTTGAAAAGAAAATGCTAATTTCGGAATCTTTAAGTTAGGAGAATTTGTTAAGATTTGAATTTTGAGTAAACGACCTCGGAATCGGGATTTGAAGGTTCCAACAGGTTCGTATGATGATTTTGGTCTTAGGAGTGTGTCCGGATGTCAATTTGGAGGTCCGTAGGTCATTTCGGCATCAACTGGAGAAAGTTGGACACTAGATGATTTTGAGAAGTTTGACCGGAAGTGGACTTTTTGATATCGGGGTCAGACTCAGATTTCGGAAGTGGGAGTAGGTCCATAATGTCAGTTATGACTTGTGTAAAATATTTGAGGACAACCAGACTTGATTTCATAGGCTTCGGCGTTGAATGTAGAAGTTTGAAGTTCTAAAGTTCATTAAGCTTGAATTGGGGTATGATTCATGATTTTGATGTTGTTTGACGTGGTTTAAGGTTTCAACTAAGTTCGTATTGTATTTTGGGACGTGTTGGTATATTTGATCAAGTCCCAGGGGACTCGGGTGGATTTCGGATGGTTAACAGATCGAAATTTGGACTTAAGGAAAAGTTGGAGATTCTGGTTGTTGGTGCAACCGCTTCTGCAGAAGCTTCATCGCAGAAGTGGCCTCGCAGAAGCAAGGCAGTGGAACGTAGAAGCGGCTAGAAGGGGCAAAAGAATTCCTACACCTGTGTGACCGCAGAAGCGGCCCAGTGGTCACAGAAGCAGAAGGGAGTGAGGCAGGTTGGAGGCGCAGGTGCGAGGCTTGTGTCACACATGTGAGATCGCAAAAGCGGATTCTTGGTCGCAGGTGAGACTCCGCAGAAGCAGAGTCTTATATGTAGATGCAAAGGTAGGGGAGATGAAGGGGGACCGCAGAAGCGTTATTTTGGCAGCACCTCCGGAACCCCAGAAGCGGTCAAGTGTGTGCAGGTGCGAGAGGCCGCTGGGCAGTGTGTTCTTTTAAGAACGGGGTTTGGCCCATTTTCTCTCATTTTCACTTGGTTGAGGCAATTTTGGAGAGCTTCAAGGGGAGGTTTTCATCAAGCAATACAAGGTAAGTGATTCCCACCTATTACAAGTTAAATACATGATTTATATATGGATTAGAACATAGGAATTAGTAGAAATTTGGGCTTTTGGTAGGAAACCTAGAATTTGGGTATTTTTGGATTTTGACCACGAAATGTGGACATGGAATTAAGAATAAATTATATATTTGAGTTTGTGGTGTTATGGGTAAGGTTTATCATCAAAAATTTTGGAATCCGGGCACGTTGGCCCGATGGTTGACTTTGTTGACTTTTCGAGCTGAGTTGAGAATTGTTTAAATTGATTAATTATGGGTATTAGAATATACTTTGATTGGTTTGCACGTTGTGTGAATATATTTGAATCGACGGGCATTGGTTTGAGGTGTTAGAGAGGCTTTGGAGCCGGTTATGGAACTTCGGATCGCGATAAGTCTCCTGTCTAACTCTGTGAGGGGGAAACTACCCCTAGGTGATGTATTTGTTATGCGCGACTTGTTGCGGGGGCTACATACGCACAAGGTGACGAGAGTCCGTACATAGTTAAATGCATGTTATGTCCGGGTAGACTTAGGTTCCCGCCATGCTATAACTGTACTATTTAAGTTGTCTCTTTCATATAAAATTCCTTTATTTTACATTACGACTTGATATTAGACTTGCGTAGAGTGATAGACTTGCTATTGTGGAGATTTGCCGGGCTTCGTGATAAGTCATGAATTAATTGTACCCTCCTTACGAAATTCTCCCGCGTTATGCGTTCTCATCGAAAAGTTCCCTTAAAACCTATAACTCACACGACTATTCGTGAGTGGGATCGAGGACCCGTAAAACCTTCTTATTCTAATGGGATCGGGCCATTCGCCTCGACAAGATAAATACATTTATGGTTCATGCCATTCGACCCTCGGCAGTACGCACATTATGATAGATCGGGCCGTACGCCTCGGCAGGCAAATGTACCACACTCTCATGGGAGCGGGCCATTCGCCTCAGAAATATAATAGATGTATCTATGGTTCAGAAATATCTTGATGTATCGGGCCGTACGCCTGGACGTACCCCTGACTCACATATGTTTACTTCTACTGTATCTGTCGTATTGGACTGCTAGTAAGTGTTGATGTCAACGCCCCGTCACTACTTTTCTAGGGTTAGGCTAGATACTTACTGGGTATGCATTGATTTACGTACTCATGCTACACTTGTTGCACTTATTGTGCAGGTACATATATGTCTGGTGGTCTTTTGGGCGCTGAGGCGCGGCTATTCCGAAGACTTTACCGTGAGCTGCATTTCATGTTACGATTTGTAGCCTGCAGAGTCTCTATTAGAGTTATTTATATTCTCCTATCTAAATTGTATTTCTAGACAGATGTTGTATTTTATTATATTTTCGAGCTGATGCTCATGCACTTGTGACACCGGGTTTTGGGGTTATACTAGTTGATGCTTACGGTTTTGTATATTATTATCGCCTTTCATTTCTTTAATAAACTACAAATGTTTTATGTTCCCGTGGATTTAAAGGTGTAATTCTCCTTCCTTATTAAAATCTATGTTTTCGAAAGTAATAAAATAAGTAATTAAATTGATAAATCACTATTGGCTTGCCCGACGACAGCGTTAGGTGCCATCACGACCTATAGTGGATTTTGGGTCGTGACATAATTCAACAGCAGAAATGACCTCAGTGGGTACCAATGATACCATCATATGCCTAAGCATGATTTCTAACATGAGTCACAATTCAGTTTCTCTAACACATAGCAAATACATGGAAAAATAACAAGTCATTTGACTTCACAGCTCCACGGAATCAATTGAGTTACAATTTCTACGGTGCACGCCTATACGCCCGTCACCTAGCATGTGCGTCACCTCCAAACCAATCACATAATACGTATAATCAGGGTTCATACCCTCAGCTCCAAGTTTAGAAATGTTACTTATCTCGAACAAGCCGAATCTTATGCCAAGCTAGCTAAATAATACTCCAAAAATTCCATTCCGCGCATATCAACCTCTGAACGCCTTCCTATCTCCTAAATTCCAAGCCAAACGATCCAAAACTAGTCAAACAATGTGCAAATTAATCAAAATATATTCCAATTCTTACAATTTAACAATTTATAAAAAAATTCCAACTCCGCTTGAAAAGTCGGCAATGGGACCCACATCTCAGAATCCGATAAAGCTCATAACATCCGATAACCCATTCAATTATGAGTCCAACCATACTAGTTTCACTCAAATCTGACTCCGAATCGACATTCAAATCTCGAAAATTCGTTTTATGAAACTATAGACAATTCCTCCGATTTCTCTTTAAAAATCTATAATCGAATGCCGAGAACGACGATTGATTCATGAAATGTAATCATAAGTAAGTCAAGAATACTTACCCCAAGTCGTGTGGTGAAATGCTTCTCCAAAGTCGCTCAAACCGAGCTCCAAAATCCGAAAATGGGTGAAACTATCGAACCCTCGAACTTAAAGTATTATGCCCAGCGTTGTTCGCAGTTGCGGACAAGAGGTCGCATCTTCGGAAAAGGCCCGCATCTGCAAGGCAACCTTGACCCGGCAGTGGTCACTTCTGCAATGCGCTGCTCGCTTTTGCGGAGTCGCTTCTGCGACCAAGCTTCCGCAGAAGCGGTTGCACCAGCAACCCAAAATTCCAGCAGCTTCAACAAGGCTTCAATCAATCTGAACTTCGTCCGAAACTCCCCCGAGCAACTCGAGACCTCATACGTATATACCAATAAGTCCCGCAACATAATACAGACTTACTCGAGGTCTCAAATTTCATCAAACAACGTCGAAATTACAAATTGCACCTCAAATCGAACTTATAAATTTTTCAAATTTCCAAATTCAATATATTGTGCCGAAACGTGTCAAATCAATCCGGAATGACTTCAAATTTTTCACACGACTCATAAATGATAACACTAGGCCTAATAAACCCCTTATCAAGGAGTTCCTGAAGCTATTCTTTTAGTTCCTTCAACTCAGCTGGTTCCATACGGTACAGAGGTATAGAAATGGGCTGAGTACCCGGCACCAAGTCAATGCCAAAGTCAATATCCCTGTCGGGTGGCATGCCCGACAGGTCTGCAGGAAACACATCCGAAAAATCTTGCACCACCGAAATAGATTCAATAGTAGGAGTATCTGCACCAACATCCCTCACAAAGGCCAAATAAGATAAACAACCCTTCCCAACCATCCTTTGGGCCTTTAGATTAGAAATCACTCTACGGGGAACATAATCTAGAGAACCTCTCCACCCGATCCTTGGCAACCCCGACATCGCAAACGTTACGGTCTTAGCGTGACAGTCCATCATAGTATGACATGGAGACAACCAATCCATACCTAAGATCACGTCGAAATCAACCATACTAAGCAATAAGAGATCAACTCTAGTCTCCAATCCCCTAATAGTCACTACACATGACCAATATACATGGTCCACAACAATAGTATCGTCCACGGGTGTGGATACATGAACATATGAGACTAAGGACTCACATGGCATATACAGATAACGAGCAAAATATGATGATATATACGAATAAGTGGAACTAGGGTCAAATAATACCGAAGCATCCCTGTGGCATACTGAGACAATACATGTGATCACTGTGTCTGAAGCGACGACATATGATCTGGAAGGAAGAGCATAGAATCAGGCATGGACACCACCTAATCAGATCCCCCCTCTAGGTCAACCCCTAGCTACCTGAGCCTCACCCCGAGCTGGCTGCGTGGGTGGTGAAGTAACTAGTGACAAATTCATAGTTTGGCTCCTCTGCTGAGCTGGACCTCCCAAAAGGCGGGGGAAATATCTCTTTATGCGACCCAAATCTCTACACTCAAAACAACCCCTCTCGAAATATGGCGGCAAGTACTGAGGCGAAACCTGAAAACCAGAATAACTGTCAGAAGAACCTGGTATAGACGAACCCTGAACTGATGGTGCACGAGATGAACTCTGAGCTAGAAGAGAACTAAGAGATGACTGGACCAGACGGGCACTGTATGAACCATGGCTAGATGATGCACCACAGTGGACTGGACGAGCCATCTGAGCGGGCTTATAAGGATGACCCCTACTGTGGTAAGACTGTCCCCCAAAATGAACACCACTGGGACAAACCAAACCTTGAGGCCTCTTGGCCTCCCTCTCCTCACGCTCCCGACTACAGACCATCTCTATCTACCGAGAAATATCAACCATCTCGTCAAAAGTAGCACCAGATACCCTCTCCCGAGTCATAAGCAACTGCAATTGATATGTGAGGCCATCAATGAACCTCCTAATCTCCTCTCTATTTGTGGGAACCAACCAAACTGCATGATTAGACAACTCGTACAACCTCATCTTGTACTGGGTCACGGACATGCCATCTTGACATAGCTGCTCAAACCGTCTGACAGCTCGTCTATGCGAGACTGTGGCACGAAATTCTCTAAGAAGAGAACGAAGAACTCATGCCATATAAGTGGTATTGCACCGACCGACCTGCGCCTCTCTTAAAATAAATTCACATGATGTATTATGAAGTGTGTGAATCGTCGGTTTTGGTTTTTACGTGTTTTAGAATTTGTTCGGAAGGATGAAGTTCATGTTTGAAACTTTAAATTGGAAGAGTTGATCAAGTTTGACTTTTGTGCAAATGACTCTGGAATGGAGTTTTGATGGTTCCAATAGCTCCGTATGGTAATTTCGGACTTAGGAGTGTGTCTAGATATTTATTTTGAAGTCCGTGGTTGAATTTGGCTTGAAATGGCGAAAGTAAGAAATTGAAGGTTTGGAAGTTTGATCGGGAACTGACTTTATTGATATTAGGGTCGGAATTCAATTCCGATCGGTTCTGTTTGTGAAGAAAAAGGATTATACTTTACGGATGTGCATCGACTATAGGTAGTTGAACAAAGTAACAATTAAGAACAAGTATCCTTTGCCGCATATTGATTATCTATTTGACCAGCTTCAGGAAGCAAGGGTGTTCTCTAAGATTGATTTGAGGTATGGGTATCACCAGTTGAAGATTTGGGACTCGGATATTCTAAAGACAACATTCAGGACCCGTTATGCTCATTATGAGTTCCTTGTGATATCTTTGGGCTGACCAACACCCGAAGAGCATTCATGCATATGATGAATGGTGTATTTCAGCCTTATCTCAACTCATTTTTCATAGTATTCATTGATGATATCCTGGTGTACTCTCGTAGCCAGGAGGAGCATGCCCAGCATTTGAGGATTGTGTTGCAGCGATTGAGGGAAGAGAAACTTTATGCCAAGTTCTCTAAGTGTGAGTTTTGGATAAGTTTGGTAACGTTCTTGGGGCATGTGGTGTACAATGAGGGAATCCAGGTAGATTCGAAGAAGATAGAGGCGGTTCAGAGTTGGCCTAGACCGTCCTCAACTACGGATATTCGGATCATTCTCGACTTGGTCGGTTATTATTGTCGCTTCGTGGAGGGTTTCTCTTCTATTGCATCTCCTTTGACCAGATTGACACAGAAGGGTGCTCCTTTCAGGTGGTCGGATGAGTGTGAGAAGAGCTTTCAGAAGCTCAAGACTTCCTTGACTACAACTCCAGTTCTAGTTTTGCCTTCAGCTTTAGGCTCTTATACAGTGTATTGTGATGCTTCTTGGATCGATATTGGGTGTGTCTTGATACAGAAGGGTAGAGTGATCGCTTATGCTTCACGTCAGTTGAAGCCTCATGAGAAGAACGACCATGTTCATGATTTGGAGTTGGTTGTCATCGTTCATGCATTGAATATTTGGAGGCATTATCTCTACAGTGTGTCTTGTGAGGTATTTACGGATCATCGGAGCCTCCAACACTTGTTCAAACAAAAGGATCTAAATTTGAGGTAGCGGAGATGGTTGGAGCCGCTAAAGGACTTTGATATTACTATTTTGTATCATCCCGGGAAGGCCGGGTGGCCAATGCCTTGAGTAGAACGGCAGTGAGTATGGGTAGCCTTGCATTCATTCCTGTTGGTGAGAGACCTCTTGCAGTTGATGTTCAGGCATTGGCCAACTAGTTCGTGAGATTAGATGTCTCGGAGCCAAGCCGGGTTTTAGCTTCTGTGGTTTCTCGGTCTTCCTTATATAATCGCATCAGAGAGCGTCGGTATGATGATCTTCATTTGATTGTCCTTAAGGACACGGTCCAGCACGATAATGCCAATGATGTTACTATCGGGGATGATATGGTGTTGAGGATGCAGGGTCAGATTTGTGTGCCTAATGTAGATGGGCTACATGAGTTGATTCTTGAGGAGGCCCACAGTTTGCGGTATTCCATTCATCCAGGTGCCGCAAAGATGTACCAGGACTTGAGGCAGCATTATTGGTAGAGGAGAATGAAGAAGGATATAGTGGGGTTTGTAGCTCGATGCCTTAACTGTCATTAGGAGGTTCATTGATGGCCTCACATATCCGTTGCATTTTGTTATAACTCGAGAGAGTGTATCAGGTGCTAAGTTCGATGAGGTGGTTGATATCGCTTGGCAGTTAGAGTTGGTTTCATAGTTAGGAGCTTAAGGAGAGGAAGGCCAAGAGGCATCGTGGTTTGGGTGGTTTCAGCGGTGTTCCCTCTAAGGGTCAGTTCCACCACAGCAGGGGTCGTCTTTATAGGCCTGCTCAAATGGCTTGTCCAGTTCATCGTGGCACATCAGCTAGCCATTGTTCATAGAGTGCTCAACCCGGCCAGTCATATCTCAGTGCACTCCCAGCTCAGAGTTCATCTCGTGCACCTTCAGTTCAGGGTCCATCGGCACCAGGTTCCTCTGGTAGTTATTCTGGTTCTCGGGGTCCGCCTCAATACTTGCCACCATTTTTTGAGAGGGGTTGTTTTGAGTGTGGAGAATTGGGTCATGTGAAGAAGTATTGTCCCCGTCTTTCGGGAGGTCTAGTTTAGCAGAGGAGTCATGTCGTGACTTTCGCACCAGTTACTTCACCACTCGCCCAGCCAGCTCGGGGTAGGGCTCAGACAGCTAGGGGTCGCCCTATAGGGGGAGGCCAATTAGGTAGCAGTCATGCTCGATTCTATGCTATTCCTGCCAGGACAGATGCCGTTTCTTCAAACATAGTGATCATAAGTATTGTCTCAGTATGCTACAGGGATGCTTCTATATTATTTGGCCTTGGTTCCACTTATTTGTATGTATCATCATATTTTTCTCATTATCTGGATATGCCTCGTGAGTCCTTAGTTTCATCTGTTCATGTATCTACGCTAGTGGGCGATACTATTGTTGTGAACCGTGTGTATCGATAGTGTGTAGTAACTATTGGGGGATTAGAGACTAGAGTTGATCTTTTATTGCTTAGTATAGTCGATTTCGACATGATTTTGGGTATGGATTGGTTGTCTCCATGTCATGCTATTCTGGATTATCACGCTAAACCGTGACGTTGGCGATACCGAGATTGCCAAGGATCGAGTGGAGAGGTTCTTTAGATTATGTTCCCAGCATGGTGATTTCATATTTGAAGGCTCAACAGATAGTTGGGAACGGGTATCTGTCATATTTGTCCTTTGTGAGGGGTGTTGGTGTTGATACCCCTACTATTGATTCTGTTCTGGTAGTGCGAGACTTTCCGGGTGTGTTTCTTGTAGTCCTGCCAGGCATGCTACCTGACAGGGATATTGAATTTGGTATTGACTTAGTTCTGGGCACTCATCCCATTTCCATTCCTTCGTATCATATGGCACCAGCTGAGTTAAAGAAATTAAAATAGCAGCTTCAGAAACTTGTTGATAAGGGGTTTATTAGGCCTAGTGTGTCACCTTGGGGTGCACCGGTTCTGTTTGTGAAGAAGAAGGATGGTACTATGCGGATGTGCATTGACTATAGGCAGTTGAACAAAGTTACAATCAAGAACAAGTATCATTTGCCGTGCATTGATGATCTATTGACCAGCTCCAGCGAGCGAGGGTATTCTGTAAGATTGATTTGAAGTCTAGGTATCACCAGTTGAAGATTCAAGACTCGGATATTCTAAAGACGGCATTTAGGACCCGCTATGGTCAATATGGGTTCCTTGTGATATCTTTCGGACTGACCAACGCCCCAGCAGGGCATTCATGCATCTGATGAACAATGTATTTCAGCCATATCTTGATTCGTTTGTCATAGTATTCATTGATGATATCATGGTATACTCATGTAGCCAAGAGGAGCATGCCCAATATTTGAGGATTGTACTACAGCGGCTGAGGGAGGAGAAGCTTTATGCCAAGTTCTCCAAGTGTGAGTTTTGGCTCAGTTCGATGGTGTTCTTGGGGCACGTGGTGTCCAGTAAGAGGGTTAAAGATCCAAAGAAGATAGAGGCGGTTCATAGTTGGCCCAGACCGTCTTCAGCTACTGAGATTCGAAGCTTTCTCGACTTGGCCAGATATTATAGACGCTTCGTGGAGGGTTTCTTGCCTATTGTAGCGCCTTTGACCAAATTGACCCAGAAGGGTGCGCCATTCAGGTGGTCGGATGAGTGTGAGGAGAGCTTTCAGAAGCTCAACTTCCTTGACCACAGCTCCAGTTCTTGTTTTGCCTTCAGTGTCGGGCTCTTATACAGTGTATTATGATTCTTCTCAGATCAGTATCGGGTGTGTCTTGATGCAGGAGGGTAGAGTAATTGCATATACTTCACGTCAGTTGAAGCCACATGAGAAGAACTACCCTATTCATGGTTTGGAGTTGGCAATCATCATTCATGCATTGAAGATTTGGCGGCATTATCTCTATGGTGTGTCTTGTAAGGTATTTACGGATCATCAGAGTCTCCAGCACATGTTCAAACAGAAGGATTTAAATTTGAGACAGCGGAGATGGTTGGAGATGCTAAAGAACTATGATATTACCATTATGTATCGTCGCTGGAAGGACAATGTGGTGACCGATGCCTTGAGTAGAAAGGCGGTGAGTATGGATAGCCTTGCATTGGTGAGAGACCGCTTGCAGTTGATGTTTAGGTCTTGGCCAACCAGTTCGTGAGATTAAATATTTCGGAGCCCAGTCAGGTTCTAGCTTATGTGGTTTCTCGGTCTTCCTTATATGATTGCATCAGAGAGAGCCAGTATGATGATCCCCATTTGTTTGTTCGTAAGGACACGGTTCAGCACGGTAATGCTAAGGAGATTACTATTCGGGATGATGGGGTGTTGAGGAAGCAGGGTCAGATTTGTGTGCCTAATGTAGATGGGCTACATGAGTTGATTCTTGAGAAGGCCCACAGTTCAAGGTATTCCATTCATCCGGGTGCCCCGAAGATGTATCGGGAATGGAGGTAGCACTATTGGTGGAGGAGGATGAAGAAGGATATAGTGGGGTTTGTAACTCGGTGCCTAAACTATCAGCAGGTGAAGTACGAGCACCAGAGACCGGGCAGATTACTTTAGAGGCTTTAGATTCAGGAGTGGAAATAGGAGCGTATCACCATGGATTTTATAGTTGGGCTCCCACAGACTTCGAGGAAGTTTGATGCTATTTGGGTGATCGTGGATCGGCTGACCAAGTCCGCACCTATTCCTCAGAGCGGTTGGCTGAGATTTACATCCGCGAGATTGTTCGACTTCATGGCATGCTTGTGTCCATCATTTCAAATCGGGGCACATAGTTTACATCGCAATTTTGGAGAGCCATGCAGCGAGAGTTGCGCACCCAAGTTGGGTTGAGTACAACATTTCACCCTCAGACAGACGGACAGTCCGAGCGCACTATTCAGATATTAGAGGAAATGATACGTGCTTGTGTCATAGATTTCGAGGGTTCTTGGGATTAGCTTCTGCCACTTATCGAATTTGCCTACAACAGCAGCTACCAGTCGAGCATTCAGATGGCTCCGTATGAGGCTTTGTATGGGAGACGGTGTCGATCTCTGGTGGGTTGGGTTTAGCCGGGTGAGGCTAGGCTATTGGGTACTAACTTGGTTCAGGATGCTTTGGACAAGGTTAAATTGATTTAGGATCAGCTTCGCACGGCGCAGTCCAAATAGAATAGTTACGCTGATAGGAAGGTTCATGATGTTTCTTTCATGGTTGGGGAGAAGGTACTGCTCAATGTTTCACCCATGAAGGGTGTTATGAGATTCGGGAAGAATGGCAAGTTGAGCCCTCGGTATGTTGGTCTGTTTGAGGTACTTCAGAGGATTGGAGAGGTGGCTTACAAGCTTGCCTTGCCACCTAGTTTGTCGAGTGTGCATCTAGTGTTTCATGTTTTTATGCTCCGGAAGTATGTTGGTGACCCGTCTCATATTTTGGATTTCAGCACGGTTCAGTCGGATGGTGATTTGACTTATGATGTGGAGCCGGTGGCCATTTTTGATCGGCAAGTTCGAAAGTTAAGGTCAAAAGACATAGCTTCAATGAAGGTAAAGTGGAGAGGTCAGCCAGTTGTTGAGGCTACTTGGAAGATCGAGCAGGAGATGCGGAGAAGATATCCACACCTATTTGAGACTCCAGGAACATTTCTAGACCCGTTCGAGGACAAACATTTGTTTAAAAGGGGGAGTATGTAATGACCCGACCGATTATTTTAAGAGTTGTAGCCCCGTTCCCCCATTTTCTACTCATTTCATGCTTTATAACTACTATGTGACTTGCCGAGGTAGTTGGTTTGGGTCTGGAGAGATTTCAGAATGAATTGAGACACTTAAACTCAAGGTTAAAAGCTTAAGTTGAAAAGGTTGACTGGATATTGACTTATGTGTAAAAGACTCCGGAATGGAGTTTCGATGGTTCCATTAGCTCCGTTGATTTTGGACTTAGGAATGTATCCAGATTGTGATTTGGAGGTTCGTAGTTGATTATACTTGAAATGATGAAAGATTGAAATTTAGAAGTTTGAGCGAGAGTGGACTTTGTGGTTACCGGGTTCGGATTGGGGTTCTGGGAGTTGGAGTAGGTCCGTGGTATCATTTGTGACTTGTGTGCAAACTTTAAGGTCAATCGGACGTTATTTGATAGGTCTCGACATCATTTGTAGAGGTTGGAATTCCTTAGTTTTTATTAGGCTTGAATTGGGGTACGATTCGTGTTTTTGATGATGTTTGATGTGATTTTAGGGATCGACTAAGTTCGTATTGTGTTTTAGAATTTGTGGGTATATTTGGTTGAGGTCTCGGTGGCCTCGGGTGGAGTTTGAATGGTTAACAGATCAAGTTTGGAATTTGAAAGACTACTGAAGTGCATTAGGTCTGGTGCAATCGCACCTGTGGAGTTTTGATTACAGGTGGAAGCTCGCAGAAGCGGCTTGGAAAGAAGTGGGCAGTGGTCGCAGGTGCGAGGTTATTTTCCGCAAATGGCGGTCACAGATGCGGAGTTTGGCCAGCTGGGGGAGTTGTGCAGGTGCGAAGGGCATTTTTGCACATGCGAGTTTGCATATGCGGAGGAAGTATCACAGAAGCGAAGGGGGCCTGGTGAGGCAGATCCGCAGAAGTGGAGGAATGTCCGCAAAAGCAGAACATCAAGTGCGGTTAAGTGATCCGCTGAAGCGAAAAGGCTAGTAGTGTATTAAAACGAGGGTTCCGAGATTTTCTTCATTTTTGAACATTCCAAGCTCGGGATTAGGCAATTTTGAGTGGATTGCGAAGGGATTCTTGAGGTAAGGAACTTGTGGTTTAATTTGCTCAATAATTTTGTTTGCCTATTGATTTTCCCGCCTAGATTGTGTGGTTTTAAGGTGTAATTTGGGGGTTTGAGGCTAGGGATTGGGAGAGTTTAATTTGGGGATTTGAGTGGCGATTTGATGTCGGATTTTGGTAAATTTGCTATGGTTAGACTCGTGGTTGAAAAGGTGTTTGGATTTTATGACTTTTATTGGATTTCGATACGTGGGCCCAGTTACCGACTTTTGAGTCGACTTTTTGACTTTTGATTAATAGCTTAGTATTTACTTATGGAATTGATTTCTTTGGCCCGTGTTGATTGTATCGAACTGTTTGTGGCTAGATTAGAGGCATTTGGAAGTTGATTCACGAGGCAAGGGCGTGTTAGAGTAGAGATTTGCATGGTATGAGGTAAGTAACAATTCTAAACTTGGTTCTAAGGGTATAAATTCCTGAGTTACGTGTTATATGATTTGTTTGGAGGTGACGCACATGCTAGGTGACGGGCGTGGGGGTGTGCACCATAGAAATTGTGACTTAATTGATTCTGTGGAGATGCATAATCAAATAATCATGTCATTATCCACATATCCTCTACGTGTTAGAGGAATTGAGCTGAGACTCATGTTAAAGATCATGTTTAGGCTATGAGCCAATATTTTTGGGACCCACAGAGGTCTTATTTCTATTGAATTACTTGTTTAAATTTACAGTTTTGTACTCAGTCACATCTATCATTTGTATATCTGTAACGACCCGGCCGGTTGTTTTGAGAGTACTAGCCCCGAGCCCCTATTTATTGCTCCCTCTATTTCATTATGTGATTACGTAACTTGCCGAGAGGATTTGTTTTTTGTTTCGGAGTGAAATGGGACACATAGTCCCTAAAATGGAAGTTTAAGTCGTAGGAATCGACCATAGTTTGAATTATGTGAAGACAGCTCCGAAATGGAGTTTTGACGGTTCCTATAGCTCTATAGAGTGATTTTGGTCTTAGGAGCGTATTCGAGTGTTGAATTAGAGGCCCGTAGGTCCTTTAAGCATCTATTGGCGAAAGTTCGAAAATTGGATGATTTTTTCGAAGTTTAACCGGAAGTGAACTTTTTGATATTGGGGTCGGATTCCGGTTCCAGAAGTTGGAGTAGGTCTGTAATGTTAATTATGACTTGTGTGCAAAATTTGAGATCAATCAGACTTGATTTGATAGGTTTCGGCATTAGATGTAGAAGTTTGAAGTTTTAAAGTTCATTAGGCTTGAATCGATGTGCAATTCGTGTTTTTAGCAATGTTTGATGTGATTTAAAGGCTCGACTAAGTCCGTATGATATTTTAGGACTTGTTGGTAAGTTTTGTTGAGGTCCCAGGGGCCTCGGGTGGATTCCAGATAGTTAACGGATCAAATGTGGTCTTATGAGAATGGCTGAAGCACCAGCTCTGGTGTAATCGCACCTGTGCAAGATTGACCGCAGGTGCGAGCCCCGCAGAAAAGGCACGATGATCACAAAAGCGGCCTGAAGAAGTGTGGGTAGAGCTCGCAGAAGCGAATTGCTTCTCGCAGAAGCGGAGCAAGGCAGCCTGGGCAAAACCGCAGAAGCGGTGCTTTTTTCGCAAAAACGGGACCGCAAATGCGGCCAAGTGATCCGCAGAAGCGAAAGCACTGGGCAGACTCTATTAATTCAAGGGTTCAGGATTTTTATCATTATTGGACATTTTGAGCTCGGGTTTGGCGATTTGTGAGAGCATTTTCGAGGAATTTCTTGAGGTAAGTCCCTTGTGCTTATTTTTGAGCAATAATCTTGTTTTCCCATTGATTTTCCCACCAAGTTAGTGTGTATTAAGGTGGAATTTGAGAGTTTGAGGCTAGAGATTTGGAGAGTTTAATTTGGGGATTTGAGTGGCGACTTAGTGTCTGATTTTGGTAATTTTGGTATGGGTGAACTCGATATAGAATGGGTGTTCGTATTTTTGTGACTTTTACCCGATCCGAGATGTGGGTCCGAGTCAACTGTTTGGGGTAATTTTTTGATTCTTTGCTAAAGTCGTAGATTTATGATTTAAATTAGTTTCTTGTAGTTGTATTCATGAAATGTAATTGCTTTTGGCTAGATTTGGGCCACTCGGAGTCGGAAAGGCGAGGGAAATGCATCCTTATCGATTGATTGAGCGACATTTGAGGTAAGTGACTTGTCTAACCTTGTGTGGGGGAAATCCCCTTCGGATTTGGTACTGTTGTAACAATTTGTGATATGTGAGCGTCGTGTACGCGAGGTGACGAGTGCGTACACGGGCTAATTGTGGAAATTTTGGTTCTTGCTGAGTTGTCTTCTTTTACATTCCTTAACTGAGTTGCCTTAGCATATGTAGTGATCATGATTAGCCTAGTATCGTATGTCTAAGTGCCTTAACTCTTACTTGCATTTTGTAAAACATGCTTAGTTAAATTACCTGCTTCCCTTGATTTGAATTAAATCTTTAACTGTAAGATTTCTTGCTGTAAATTCGTTGTTCCTTCGGTTCGATTATCTGCTGCATATTTACTTTGGGAAAACGAGGCGGTACATCGGGAGATCCCCCTGTCTTGCATATTTACTTTGGGACTACGAGGCATTTACTCGGGAGATCCCCCTTGTCTTGTATATTTACTTTGGGACTACGAGGCGGTTCCTGGGGAGATCCCCCTGTCTTGCATATTTACTTTGGGACTACGAGGTGATTCCTCGGGAGATCCCCTTGTCTTGCATATTTACTTTGGGACTATGAGACGCTACATCGGGAGATACCTCCTGTCGTGCATATTTACATTTGGGACTACGAGGCGGTACCTTGGGATCGCCCCTGTTGTTTACCTCTATTTGTTGTGCTGTTATTTTTTGAAGTTTCTCGTTGTTTAAATTCTCAGTCATTTCAAATAATATTATATCTTCTACCTTGCTTATCTTTTAAACCAGTAGGGCCCTGACCTGACCTCGTCACTACTCTACTGAGGTTAGGCTTGGCACTTACTGGGTACCATTGTGGTGTACTCATACTATACTTCTGTACATCTTTTTGTGCAGATCCAGGTTCTTCCCACCAGACCAGATACCGGTGAGTTGGACCGCACGTGGATACTTCAAGGTATATCTGTCAGCGTCCGCAAACCTCGGAGTCCCCCTCTATCCTTACTATGTTGTTTTCCTTATTCTCTTTAGACTCTGATGTATAGAGACACTTAATATTTGCTCTTAGAAGATTGTGACTTATTTTTACCGGGTTTTGGGAGTTGTAATTATTGCTTTGCAGTTGTATATTTATTTCATATGTTGAGAATTGGGCTTCGGTTCTATTTTATGTTATTTCGCAAATTTGTTAGGCTTACTTAGTCTTAGAGACTAGGTGCCATCACGACATCCTATGGAGGGTGAATTGGGGTCGTGACAATATCATATCTCAGTCTCTGTTGCCATTCATTGATGCATCATGTCATCATGTTGGGCCGATTTTCATGAGCATTATGAGCCCGAGAGACTGGAGAGAGAGTGAGGTCGAGGGCCTGATTGTGAGTCATAATTATGGGATCGGGCTGCACGCCGCAGCATGTTTTTATTTATTTAAGCCTGGATCTGACTTATTACAGCGCTTGGAATGAAGGAGCCCCTTCGGAGTCTGCACCCCATAGTGAGCGCAATTGATATTATATTTGGGATGGAGCTCCCTAGCATGGAGTTGCCCTATATATTCACATTTGAGATGGAGTTCCTTGGGCATGGAGTTGCCTATACATTATACTTGGGATGGAGTTCCCTGGGCTAAACCTGCCTCGGACTGTACTGAGTGATTGAGTACCCTGAGAGTGTGAGTACGTGAGGCTTCTATTGTAGTGTACCACATACAGCATGCACAGTGGCATGTAGGTATAGAAATGTCATATCCCTCGTATCATTTAGGGTTTGTCTATTTCACTTGTATTGAGTTTTTATCTGATGAACTTGAAAACACGCCTATATTTCTGCACTATTATTTCTATATTGAACTGTACCTGCTGAGTTCGTCACTTCTTTCAGTCCAAAGGTTAGATTTGTTACTTATTGAGTTGGTTGTACTCATGCTACACCCCGCACCCCATGTGCAGATCCATGTGTTTTCGGTCACGGCGGTTGCTGAGTTGCGGAGTCCGGACATTTGGAGATCATCAAGGTAGCTGTTGGGCGTTCGTAAACCTTGACTCTCCTCCCTTATCTTTCATTTTATTTATTTCAGTTTTATTTTCTAAACAGTGTACCAGAATATATCTTTATGTAGATGCTCATGTACTCGGTGACACCCCGATTGTGGGAGAGATTATGTATTGAATTATGATTCCTATTCTACTTCTAAAAGATTTCTCTTTAATTAAGATGTTTCGTATCTTTCAAAGATTTGAAGTATTGAAAATGCCTAAGTAGTAGGCTTGCCTAATACTATGATAGGCGCCATCACGACAGATTAGTTTTGGGTCGTGACAAAAAAAATGCAGCAACAATCAGCCCAATTGGCGATGTTTACTGGTAAGCCTTAAAATAATATAATCAGGCGGACAAAGAAGTTTGTTTATTAAGAAGGCGAAGCAATAACATAAAGCTCTAAGAGTGTCAACAGTATGTCTAATTGCCTTCCCTTTGCTACTAATTTCTTAAATTTCTAAGTAAAAGATTATTTTTGGGTCATATAGAGGCAAACATTAGAGATTAATATGAAAGGAAAGTAAAACAACTGTCGACTTTTGAAGTTGCACGGTGTCATTGCAGTTGTCGACTTACTTTAGGAGGATTCAGACACGTATGCCCGAAACTGAGAATAGTTTATATAGTCAATCTTCATCACTACCAATGTTTCCCAGCTATTCCAAAAACACCTATGCCTTTTGCCACAAATTCCAAGGAAATACTCAACTCACTCCAAATACCATGAAAAGGTGATGATGCAAGCAGTAAATTTAAAGGGGTTAATACTTACCCTCAACCTATAGGTGGGAAATAGTTGTTAGACATGATTAATATGAGATCAAAGATGCAGTTATTTTGAACACCAGCATCATAAGGTTTCAAACTTTGGATACCGATTTTCATAAAGTTTCCGTATCTATTTATATCAAAATGATCAACCTATGATGAATTCAAACTGTATTCATATACGGTAAAATATGATTATCGGGCTTCTGCTCTCACTTAAAAGCCAATCCATTTCGTGTGGTTTTCGATATTATTCATATACTCTAGTAAATTAGAAGTATAGAATGCAACAAAGTATGCCTAAATACGACATCTAGCAACATATAAGTGAAAATAAATACATACATACATACACACACACACACACACACACACACACACACACACACATATATATATATATATATATATTGATATTGAGGGAGGGTTATTTGTGTGGTATCCAATTTTTTGCATGCACAGATTATAGAAGGACCTGGTTCTTCTATGTGTTCCTTATACTACTGTTGCGGAATAATAAGTGCAGAATTTAAATAACACAAGGATTTTTACGTGATAAACACCTAGCTCAAAAGGTGAAAAAATCATGACCTACTTCCCAGTAGGATTTTTCTAAACTCTCCACTAAATCACTGAGGCAAAAACTGCATTTACCAAATACTTTTGTAAACCTAGGATTAACTTTAATCCCGTTGTGGCAACCAGCCTCTAACTGCTGCGGCAACTTCAAGTTAACTCTAACTTGAATACTCTGAGTACCTATTACAATTGCCTCTAGACAAAGCTGAAAGGTACAATATGAAAACACCTACTATAATTGAACTAGAATAAAAGACAAACACTTGAAGCTGGTTCTTCTATCTGGTTCATGTAGCTTCAGGTTTGCACACTTGAATCACACACGAATTTCTTGCAAAACGCCTTGCTATTTTGCTCTCAATTCACGTTTAACTTCTGCTTTTGTGTGTCACCTATAGAATAAGAATATCCTGCGATTTATAGAGTTGGTAGAGTAGAAAATAACTAGAGTTCTAATGCTACTCTTCCTTGGTGGAAGAGTTGTAGTTGATCTCAACTTCTAATTCCTCCCTTATCTTGGATAGTGCTCTCTTTGATTAAGGAGTCCTTCTCCTTATCAATTATGCAACCTTTTCGATTAGAAGATATCAATTTTACCAAGTTAAGCTTATCTCCTTCACATGCATCCCACATGGTGTCTATGCACACAAGGGATGGATCCGGTTCATGCTTGAGCTTCCTTTGTCAATCTTCAAAACTAACCTTCACTTAGGCCAACAAATTCCCCCATTTTTGATGATGACAAACTCTGTGCTATTCATAAGCTTAGGCCCTGTTTCAACTTAGCTCAACATCAACACAATGTTAGAAATATTTTTCCTTTTTATCACTTATCATCAAGGACTAGATTCATTAGGTTATAAACATCACTGTTCAAAGCGTAAAGCACAACCTTTTTTTCTCCTTTTGGCATCATCAAAAAGTTGCATAAATAAGTAAGATAACCAGATTTTAAAACTTACTCATGGCCCCTGGGGCTACTTCAAATGCAATCATGGATTAATCATCATAGATCAAGCTAAGAATTTTAACCATCAAAGAAATATAAACAAACAATTAGAGCAAAAATAGTGAATTTCATTGATGATTGATAAGATTTTACCACAAAGCATAAGAAGAAATAAAAACACTGGAAACATGAGTAAAAAGATATTTCGAACTGGGTCACTGGTTAATCTATACTAGGCTAGGAGTCTTAAGGCTGAGAAGGACTAGGTGCTTCGTTTTTGGCTTGGAGGAGTTTCAGCATATCCTGAAGAAGGCCATCATTCTTCTCCTATTCTCTTGCCAGCTCAGTTCTGAGAGAATCTCTCTCAGTCTCCACCTCTGCCAACCTCTTCTTCAACCTCTCAGTATCAGCATCCTTATCCCCACTTTCTTGCACCAAGGCTCGCACCTTGCTATTCACTGGTACCTTCTTGGATGAACCAGTTTCTTTAGGAGTGGCATGGACTACATAGTCACAAGCAAGCAGCGTATTTTCCCCAAAATGATCCTTGCTTGTACCAATCTCCCTTTCTTCTTTGGATTATAACTTTCAGTCACTCTCTTCAGTAGGTCTGTGAGGGTTTCCTGTTTAGATGAAACAAGTTCATCTATAGTTTTCCAAGTTGAACCAGCACTTTAGCAGCTTTGCCAGACCCACTTCCCCCTGTTTTCTTTACACTCTCCTCTACTCCAACAGATTTTTCTCCCCAAATAACCATTGCACCTGTGTCTTTGGTTAAACTCACAGGAGTGGGTGAAGAATCAACCACTCTTTTACGCTTTTCCCCCACAGCACTTCGAACACCCCTGCTCTCTTTTTCTTTTTCTTTTTTCATTTTTACCACCAATTCCTCCAGACTCTGTAGTTTCAACACCTTCTTTAGACTCTACTAGTACAAACCTATTCTCCAAATTTATACCTGTTCAATTTCATAAGAAACAATTTCTTTCCCCTCAGTAGCAGATTTGAATGATTCATCAGATTTCTGGGGTTCTTCTTCCTTACCTGCTTTTATTTTTTCATTTATTTTCTTGATTTGTTCTCTCCCCGTAACAACCTTGGGAGCAAGCATCTTTACTATTTCCTTAGAGTTTGGGGTGGTGGTAGGGATGATAGTGAATGTGGAAGTCTAATCAAACTGAATTTCAGTTTTGAAAAGACTTTGGAGTGTATCCCTAGAATCTAGGTACTTCAATTCGGTTGGGACCCTTTTGAACAGAACTAGTTCACTTGTAACAGATAAGTCCAAAAGGAGTTTGGAATTAAGTAGGACTCTGCTCATGATCCAAATATTATTATTTCAAATTATGCAGAGTGTAGAAAACATACCGTGTTATCTTGATGAATCATATTCTTCACTGATAATTCTCTTGTGTAAGTCTAAATTTGCCAAAATAGAGAAAATATCATTAGAGATTAATGAGTCATTTTAACATATGGCACAAGAGTATACTATTGAAAGTATGAGTCTGAGCAAAAATTAATATAATTATATACACATTTTCAGATTTCCTAACCAAAAACAACAAATTTTTTTTAATTTGTTTTCAATTTTTTTTTCATTGTGAATTCTGAACTGATCCTTTTAGGTGATCTTAATCATCCCTAATTCTAACATGTTCCTTTCAAAGTGATCTCTACTTAGGGCTTTTGTGTAGATGTCAGCAATTTGCTTGTCAGTAGCAAAACATTCCACAGTGATCAACCCTTTTTCATAGTTATTCCTCAAAAAGTGATGCCTAACATCTATGTGCGTAGTTCTCTTATAGTGAACCGGGTTCTTGGTCATACTAATAGCACTAGTGTTATCACAAAAAATGGGGATACAACCAATATCAATTCCAAAGTCCATTAATTATTGTTTGATCCACAACAATTGAGCACAACATGAAGCAGCAGCAACATACTTAGCTTTAGTAGTAGATAAAACCACTGAATTTTATTTTTTGGTATCCCAAGACACAAGACATGAGCCAAGAAAGTGAGCCATACCTGAGGTACTCTTTCTATCCACTAAAAAACCTGCATAATCAGCATCAGCATATCCCACTAGATTGAAATTACTACCTTTTGGATACCATAGACAGAGATCAGTGGTGCCTTTCAGATATCTCAAAATTCTCTTAACAGCAGTCAAGTGAGACTCTTTTGGATTTGCCTGAAATCTTGCACAAAGGCCTACACTGAAAACAATGTCAGGTCTACTAGCAGTGAGATACAACAATGAGCCAATCATTCCCTTATAAAACTTCTTATCGATAGATGAACCAGGTTCATCTATATCCAACTTTGTAGTTGTTGCAATATGAGTGTCAATTTCTTTGGAATCTTCCATTTTAAACCTTTTAAGCAAATCTTTTACATACTTCTGCTGATGGATTATAGTTCCATTTAGATTTTGTTTAATTTGTAAGCGTAAAAAGAAATTAAGCTCGCCCATCATGCTCATTTCATATTCACTCCCCATTAGTTTAGCAAATTCTTTATTTACCTTATTAGTAGTTGCTCCAAAGATTATATCATCAACATATATCTGAACTACCAAGAGATCTTTACCTTTTTCTTTCAAGAATAAAGTATTTTCAATTTTACCTCTCTTGTAGTCATGCTCAAGCAAAAATTTTGATAATCTTTCATACCATGCTTTTGGCGCCTGCTTGAGCCCATAAAGTGCTTTGTCAAGTTTGTACACATGATCAGGACTCTCCTTGCTTTCAAACCCCGGAGGTTGCTTGACAAACACTTCTTCCTTTAGATAGCCATTGAGGAAGACACTCTTGACATCCATCTGGTGGAGGGTGAATTCCATGTAAGCAGCAAAGGCTATAAGGAGTCTTATTGCTTCCAACCTTGAAACTGGAGCAAAGGTTTCATCATAGTCTATGCCTTCATCTTGGCTATATCTTTAACCCACCAATCTTGCCTTGATCCTTATAACTGTTCCATCTTCATCAAGTTTGTTTCTGAAGACCCATTTTATGCCAATTACTGATTTGTCCAAGGGTCTTGGTACCAGATGTCAAACTTGACTCCTTTCAAATTGGTTGAGTTCATCTTGCGTTGCATTTACCCAGTCTACATCCTGCAAAGCCTCAGCAATATTTTTAGGTTCAATAAGAGATAAGGAAAGCATCAAAAGCACAAAGATTCTTTAATGAAGATCTGGTTTTGATTCCAGAGGTTGGATCAGTAATTATGTTCTCAATGGGATGAGAACTTTGATACTTGTAAGGTTTTACAACCAGCTGGTTTCCCCTTGATGTTCCTTCAGTGTTTTGTTGTTGTGGAACAAGTTCATGGACAGGTTCCATTGAGGTTTAGGGATCATTTCCTCTTAACTCTATTCCCCCTGTCATGTTGCTCTGGGTGGAAGAACCTGTTCCATCACATATTCCTTCTTCCAGTGCAGCTTCAGTATGGGCTGTGGTTTTATTTAAGTTTCTTACCAGCCCAATTGCTTCATCATCATGTTCCTGCCTCTCAGAAAGAATGTTAGTTTCATCAAAAACAACATGAACACTTTCTTCAACCCACATAGTTCTTTTGTTATAGACTTTATAAGCTTTGCTATGTGAGGAATACCCCAATAATACTCCCTCATCACTTCTGGGATCAAACTTATCTATGGAGTCTTTACCATTATTGTGCACAAAGCACTTGCATCCAAATGCCCTAAGATGGGATATATTTGGTTTTCTCCCTTTAAGTAACTCATAGGGAATCTTCTCTACAAGAGGTCTAGTTATACACCTATTTATTATGTAGCATGCAGTATTTACAGCTTCTGCCCAGAAGCTATGGGGCAGTTTACTAGAAAGAAGCATAGTCCTAGCCATATCTTCAAGTGTCCTATTCTTTCTTTCAACTACTCCATTTTGTTGTGGAGTCTTAAGAGTAGAAAAATTATGATCTATGCCATGCTCATCACAAAATTTAGCAAATTAGCATTTTCAAATTCAGTGCCATGATCAGACCTAATTGATGCAAGTTGATTACCTAGTTGTTTCTGAGTTTTTCTAACAAAAGAAATGAACATGTCAAATGCTTCATCTTTAGATATTAAAAACAATGTCCAAGTAAATCTAGAGTAATCATCAACAAGCACTATCACGTATCTTTTACCACCTATGCTTAATGTTCTCATTGGACCACAGAGATCCATATGGACCAGTTCCATCGTTCTAGTGGTACTTACCACTTTCTTGCATTTAAAGGAGGATCTTACCTGCTTCCCCCTTGCACAAGCCTCACAAACTTTGTCTTCTTTGAACTTAATGTTAGGCAGTCCTATCACCAAGTTCTTTGAGACTAGTTTGTTGAGTTGACTCAGACTTGCATGTCCAAGTCTCTTGTGCCAAAGGAGGGGATCATTGTCCAACATACTTAAGCAAGTGAGTTCATTTTCTGACAGTCTGGACAGATCTACGATATATATATATATATATATATATATATATATCGTTCTCTCTTTTTCCCTGCAAAATAATCTTTCCAGTGGTAAGATTAATCATAAAGCATTTAGTAGAGGTGAATGCTACCAAGTTACCTCTATCACATAGTTGTGATACACTAATTAGACTGTATTTTAGGCCGTCTATCAAATAGACATTCGCAATCGAGTGAGAGTCAGTCTTACCTACCTTACCAACCCTAATGATCTCACCTTTCTTCCCATTTTCAAAGGAGACATTACCTCCTTTGAGGTCCTCAAGTGAAAGGAATTGGTTCTCGCTTCCTGTCATGTGCTTTGAGCAGCCACTATCCATGTACTATATTTGGCTGCTCCCCTTCACTTGGATTTCAAATTCCTCATCGGATTCTCCAATTGCTATAAGTGCTTGTTCATCTTCATCTTCATCTTCATCATCTGAATCCTCATCTGAGCTTTCTCTCCAAGCAGCAACCATAGCCTTTGTTGATCCTTTATTTTTCTTGGGATGAACCTGTTCCTTCTTTCTGTTTCTTCATTCAGCTCTTTCCTTCTTCCAATCAATTTCCCATTGAGGGCAGTTTTTGATGTGGTGATCAGTCTTCCCACACTTGTAGTAGCCCTCATTTTTCTGTTTTTTAGGAACACTTGGTTTGTTGTAGCCTCCACTTCCTGAAGAATCCTTTCCTCTCATTAGGTACTTCTTGAAGTCCTTTGTGATCATAGCCATTTTATCATCTTCTAGATCAGAACCTTCAGTGATTCTGAGTGCCAGGCTCCTTTCCTTCTTGGGTACATCCATCTTCATGGTTTTCCTTTTAAGTTCATAAGCAGTGAGATTTCCAATTAGCTCATCTAACCTAAAAGTGGCAATGTTCTTTGATTCCTGAATAGCAGTGATTTTGCTCTCCCAAGTAACTGGCAGAACCCTTGTCGGAATCTTCTCAACTCTGTCTTCTTCAGAAATAATCCTTCCAAGAGACGTAAGTTCATTTGTCAGTATGGTGAACCTTGTATACATATCTTGGATGGTTTCCCTTTCCTTCATTGTAAAATTCTCATATTGAGAATATAGTAGTGTTCCTCTGGACCTCTTCACTTGAGGTGTTCCTTCATGTGCCACTTGCAAAGTATCTCAAATTTCCTTAGCAGTGGTACAACTTTGGATTCTACTGTACTCATCTAGACTGAGTCCATAAAAAAGCCATTTTTTGGCTTTAGCATTCTTCTCTCATTTCCTCAAGTCGTCAGCAGTACAGTCAGCTCTTATTTTTGGCACCTCTTCTCCTTAGGCATTTATCTTCATGGTAGCCAGTGGACTATCTGTGACAATGTCTTATAGCTCATAGTCTTCTCCTATGATGTGATCTCTCATCCTGTTTTTCCACGAAGAGTAATACTGACCGCTGAAGAGTGGTGGCCTAGCAGTGGATTGCCCTTCCCAGTTTCCAGGTGGTGCACTCATCTTGATCTTCTGCTAAGGTGTTGGCCTCTTCAAGGATAACCTGCTCTGATACCAATTGATGTTTTAACTTCAATACCACACAAGAAGGGGGTGATTTGTGTGGTGTCCAATTTTTCACGTGCACAGATTATAGAAGAACTTGGTTCTTCTATGTGTTCCTTATACTACTGTTGTGGAATAATAAATATAGAAATTCAAGAACACAAGGATTTTTACGTGGAAAACACCTGGCTCAAAAGGTGAAAAAACCATGACCTACTTCCCAGTAGGATTTTTCCAAACTCTCCACTAAATCACTGAGCCAAAAACTTGTTTTACCAAATACTTTTGTAAACCTAGGATTAACTCTAATCCCGTTGTGGCAACCAGCCTCTAACTGCTGCGACAACTTCAAGTTAACTCTAACTTGAATACTCTGAGTACCTATTATAATTGTCTCTAGATAATGCTGAAAGGTACAATATGAAAACACCTACTACAATTGAACTAGAATAAAAGAAAAACACTTGGAGCTGGTTCTTCTATCTGGTTCATGTAGCTTCAGGTTTGCACACTTGAATCACACATGAATTTCTTGCAAAATGCCTTGCTATTTTACTCTCAATTCACGTTTAACTTCTTCTTTTGTGTGTCACCTGTAGAATGAGAATATCCTGCGATTTATAGAGTTAGTAGAGTAGAAAATAACTAGAGTTCTAATGCTACTCTTCTTCGGTGGAAGAGTTGTAGTTGATATCAACTTCTAACTCCTCCATTATCTTGGATAGTGTTCTCTTTGATTAAGGAGTCCTTCTCCTTATCAATTATGCAACCTTTTCGATCAGGAGATATCAGTTTTACCAAGTTAAGCTTATCTCCTTCACATGCATCCCACATGCTCGAATCTGCCCGTGTCTATGCACACAAGGGATGGACCCGGTTCATGTCTGAGCTTCCTTTGTCAATCTTCAAAACTAACCTTCACTTGGACCAACATATATATATATATATATATATATGGACCAAAATTACCTTGTTAATAAAGTGTAGAAAGAACAATACATTGTAAAGCATCGAAATATGCTCCAGTAAACACTTCCTAATGTATCACTGTGAATTACGAACAAGCTCAAGTAGTGTCTCTCTGATTCCATTTATATAAAGGCAATTCATCATTTATTTCATTACTACAGTTCATATTATTGCTTCACTATGAAAAAAGCACCTTTGCTACAGTTTTCGTTCATCATAACACTGGTGGTATTTCTGATTAGTTCTAATATTTCTGGAGGATATGCCTGACTATGCATATTCTTAGCATAGTCAGGCCAATAAATTCCGAACATTCTGGATAATTGAGAAAAAGATAGATATCATTAGACCAAAACGTTCGAAGTAAGTTTATTAAATTGCATAGATAATTTATTTTTATACTCAAGCTGATGATATGCTTTACGTTTTATAGTCATGCTTAAAGCTAAAAATCTGAAAAATAATTAACAAAAGTTCATCCTGTCAGAAATAAAAGATGACTACCCAATACTATTATAATTACTAGAGTTCTAAAGTAGTGGAAAAAACCTTCTTCTTCTTCTATAACAAAAAAGGAGCAGAGAGAACCTAAATATCAAATCACATGCAAAAATTATTGAAATTGGAGTAGAGAAAACCTGAATCAAATCACGTGCAGAAACTACTGAAATTCAGATATTAGGAAAACATAATCAAAACCCTAGAGGAATTAAAATCGGATATCAACAGATTAGGAAGGAAAGGACAGAGAGCTCCAATTCGAGTTGTACCTTTTGCGAGGAGATTCAGGGACAAGCACGCTTCAATAGTAATTGTTGAAATTCACATTACACAAATTAAAATCTCACAAATATCAAATTTAGAGGAATTAAAATCGGATATCAACTATTTTCGCAATGCCAACCCCTCAAAATCGCACAGATAAATTACTTAAAACAATGATAATTTAAATAAAGACAATGGGAGATTAAAGAGAGAAAGAGAACTTGCCATTTCAGGAGAGACAAATAATTTTTCGAAACCCTAAATCGTTAGAATGAAGGAGAGTTGCGAGAAAGATGATAGAGCGAGGAGATTTAGCGCTTTTGCAAGGAGATTTAGCGTTTTCTTTTTCTAAGCTGAAAAGAAAAGACTGGAAAAAAAGAGGGAAATATAAAAATAAAGGAAGAAAATATTCTATTGTTAGTGCCTTTTTTTTAAGGCTAGCGGAGATTTCTAAACGCTACAAATTAAATTTCAGTGCGGAGGTTAATAAGACCCCCCTAATTAGATATAATTTGAGGAGGTTAATAATAACCCCCGTAATAAAACCTCCGCAAATAGACTTTTTTGTAGTGACTGTAAAATAGCATCTCTCTACTGCAACAGAGTTAAAACTCAATATTGATAGGGTTTTCAAAGGTAAATATAGGAAGGGTGGGATTGGTGGCATTTTTCGGAATAACTATGGGGATTGGGTTCTTGGATACCACATGCCCGCTTATGGCTACACCTCAACCTATATGGAACTTTTTGCACTAAAAATGGCCTTCTTATCGCACGAACAAATAATTTTCATAGCTTAGATATTGAAACTGATGCTACAGAAATACTTCAATTGCTTTTCCTTGACAACTAGGGAATTCACTGATCCAGCATAACTTCCAAGAAGGAAATAAAGTTGCACATGTTTTGGTTACAGCCGAATCCAAGCAGCCCAGCACCACTCCCCTATTAACAATAATCTACCCGCGTAATGCATTTTGGAAAGGCAGAACTGGAGCACCTAGTACTAGACTAATATCTACTAATGTACTAAACAACTTGGCTGAACTTGAAAATCCTAATAGTATTAGTAATCCTTTCTCAACTAGCCCTATTGGATTAGGTACTTCTGATGCTCTCAATGAGACATCTATACTATGTAATGTTGTTAGTTAAGTATTAATAATAATTCATCTTTTAACCAAAAACAAAAATCAAAATTGTATAAGAGAGAAGTTTTGATTAAATTTTCAGAGAGGAAGACGAACACACCATATACAAAATATCTATAAATCAACAACAACAACAACAACAACATACCTAGTATTATCCCACACTGTGGGATCTGGGGAGGGTAGTGTGTACATAGACCTTACCCCTACCATATGAGGATAGAGAGGTTGTTTCCAATAGACTCTCGGCTCAGGAAAGCATAAGCACCACATTAATAAAAATATAGACAAGAAGTGTCACGACCTAAAATTCAACTAGCCGTGATGGCACCTAACCCAACCCGCTAGGTAAGCCAATTAACAACTATCCAATTTAGTGAGATTTATTAAGAGAAGAAATGATAATACAGCTGCTTTTATACAAAGAATTTTCCAAGGACTAGTAGTACAAATCATGAGCTTCTAAGATATAGAGTTTACAAAGCTGGTTGAAATAAAGTACACTATCTGTTTGAAATATACATGAACACATCTGAAATACTAAACCTACCAAGATCAAGAGGCAGTTATGACTGGACACATCTTCAGATCCAGCTCCCGCCGTACACAGCTACATCAGCATCCAACATCTACACGCAAGGTGCGGAACTGTAGTATGAATACAATCGACCCCATGTACTCAATAAGTAACAAACCTAACCTTAGGTTGAAAGTAGTGACAAGCCGGGACAAGGATCAGAGTCCAACTCCAATAACCAATAACAGTTCATAACAATATAATAAAGATGGTACAAGAAATAACTCAGCTGATTCATAGTTACGGAGAATAGGCATGCTTTTCAAGTATAATAGTAGATCCTAGATCTTTCACCGAAAACCTCAAAAATATATGAATAAGTTTGAAAACTGTGATTTTCCCAAAACCTTTTCAACAATAAATAAGATGTTTTATTTTTCAGATAGCATGAGGAAAATACATCTCTATGCCTACATGTCAATATACGGGTGAAATCATGAATGTCACCAAAATCGGGAAGCATGAGGAAATGCATCTCTATGCATGTATCTCAAGTACGCATGTCAAATGCAATGCATCTCAATGATGAACTCGTGTATTCACACTCTCACAGTACTCAGTCACTCGGTACTATACGGGGAAGGTCTAGCCTAGAGAAGATACATCCCTCAATATAAATATATAGGGCAACTCCAAGCCCAGGGAATTCCATCCCAAATGTGAATATATAGGGCAACTCCATGCCCAGGGAACTCCATCCCAACTATAATATCCATTGCGCTCACTGTTGGTGTGCAGACTCTGGAGGGGCTCTTTCAGCCCAAACGATATAATAAGCCAGGTCCAGGCATAAATAAATAAAAATATATTGCGACGTGCAGTCCGATCCCATAAATATCACTCACAATCAGGCCCTCGGTCTCACTCACTCATCAATCCCTCCAGTCTCTCAGGCTCACAATGTCATTAATGATGATATGATGTATCAATAAATAACAACAGATACTGAGATATGATATGCAATGAATGAATATGACTGAGTACGAAATTACAATTTAAACACATAATTCGACAGCAAAAATGACCTCTGTGGGTCACAATAGTACCAGCATTTGCCTAAGCATGATTTCTAATATGAGCCACAACTCAGTTTCTATAATACATGAAAAATACATGGAAAATACAAGTTAATTGACTCCACAGCTCTATGGAATCGACTGAGTCTCAATTTCTCCGGTGCACACCCACACGTCCGTCACCTAGCATGTGAGTCACCTCCAAACAAATCACATAACACGTATAATCGGGGTTCATACCCTCAAATCCAAGTTTAGAAGTGTTACTTACCTCAAACAAGACAAATCCAACGCCGAGCTAGCCAAATGATGCTTCAAAAATACCATGCCGCACGTACCGACCTCCTAACGACTCGAAACTAGCCAAAAATAACTCAAATATATCAAATAATTCCAAAGGAAATAAACCCAATTGATAAAGGTCAATCTTTAATCAAAAGCCTAAAATCAACCCAAAAATCTAACCCGGCCCGGCGCCCGACAACCCATTCAATTACGAGTCCAACCAGATTAGTTTCACTCAAATCCGACTCCAAATCGATGTTCGAAACACAAAAATTCGCTTTATTAAATTTTAGACAAAATCCCCCATTTTCCTCTTTACAATTCATCAACGAATTACCAAAAATGAAGATAGATTCATGAAATATAATCAAAACCGAGTATAGAACATTTATCTCAATCAACATGATAAAAATCGCTTCAAACCTCGCCTCAATCTGAGCCACAAACCTCAAAATATTATAAAAGAACCAAAAACCTCGATTTAATACTGTTCTGCCAGACCTTTACGCATCTGCGATAAATGAGCGGCTTATGCGACTAGACATCCGCTTCTGCGGAAATACACTAAGCACAGACCCCTCGTACCTGCGGAACTATATTCCGCTTTTGCGACATCGCAGTGCGAGTCTTGTTCCGCTCCCGCGCTAAATAACGCTTCTGCGCCACTGGCCATCGCTTCTGCGAGGCCGCAGATGTGCCCCAAGCTCCACATCTGCGATGACTCCAAACTCATACCCTTTCCACAGGTGCGATCACATCTCCGCTTCTGCGACCACTGCACCTGCACAAAACTAATCACAGGTGCGCAACACTAGAACCAGCACTTCCTCAGCAATGCAACATGAGACAAAAAGATCTGAACCGCGCCCGAAACTCAACTCGGGCCCCTCGAGACCCCGTCCGAATATACCAGTAAGTCCTAAAACATAATACAGACCTACTCAAGTCCTCAAATCACACATAACAACATCGAAACGATGAATTGCACCTCAAATCCAACTTAAATGAACTTTCAACTTTCAACTTACAAAACTCGCGCCGAAACATAACAAATCAACTCGGAATGAGCTCAAATTTTGCATACAAGTCCTAAATAACATAACAAAGCTATTCCAATTCCTAGAACCACAATCCGAATCCGATATATACAAATTCAACTCATGGTCAAACTTATAAATTTTTCAAACCTTCAAATTTCTGATTTTCGTCAATTAGCGTCAAATCCTTCTAGAAATATCCAAATACAAATCCGGACATAGGCCCGAGTCCAAAATCACCATTCGGACCTAACGGAACCATCAGAACTCTATTTCGGGATCAAATTCACAAAAGTCAAACTTAATCACCTCTTCCAACTTAAAGCTTCAACAATGAAATTCACTCTTCCGAATAACCTGAAAACCAAAACCAACAATCACAAGTCATAATACATCATACGGAGCTACTCATGCCCTCAAACTGCCGAGAGAAGTGCAATCGCTCAAAACAATCGATCGGTTCGTTACAATATGGGACATCCCAAAAGCCATATAAAAGGCAGAATAAAGACAACAAGATAATAAGGTGATCACAATGAAAGAAAACAACGGTTAGTCAATAAAAAATTACTACCAACAGAAAGCGAGACTGCGTATCGATACTACTATTAAGAACACTCTAGACTACCTACTCTACTACCCTAATCCTCAACCTCCATACTTTTCTATCAAGGGTCATGTCCTCGGTCAGCTGAAGTTGCGCCATGTCTTGCCTAATCACCTCTCCCCGCCTCTTCTTTGGCCTACCTCTACTTCTTCTTAGGCCCTCCAATGTCAACCTCTCACATCTTCTCATCAGGGCATCTGTGCTCCTCCTCTTCACATGACCAAACCACCTAAATCGGGCTTTCCACATCTTATCCTCAATAGGGGACACACTCACCTTGTCGCGAATAACCTCATTTCTAATCCTATCTAACCCGGTGTGCCCGCATAGCCATCTCAACATCCTCATCTCTGCTACCTTCATCTTCCGGACATGAGCGATATTGACTGGCCAACACTCAGTCTTATACAATATCGTCGGTCTGACCACCACTCTGTAGAACTTATCTTTAAGTTTTGGTGGCATATTCTTGTCACACAAACACCGGAAGCGAGTCTCCATTTCATCCATCCCGCTCCAATACGATGTGTGATATCTTCATCAATCTCCCCATCTCCCTGAATAATAGACCCAAGGTACTTAAAACTTCTTCTCCTAGGGATGACCTGCGAGTCCAGCCTCACCTCCACTTCCCCTCCTTGAGTCTCACCACTGAACTTACGCTCCAAGTATTATGTCTTGGTCCTGCTCAACTCGAAACCTTCAAACTCCAAGGTCTGCCTCCATACCTCTAACTGTGTATTCACATCACCTTGCGTCTCGTCAATCAATACAATATCATCTACAAATAGCATGCACCACGTCACCTCCCCATAGATGTGGCTTATCAGTATGTCCATCGCCAGGGCAAACAAAAAAGGGCTGAGTGCCGACCCCTAATGCAACCCCATCATAATCGGGAAATGGTCCCCACCCACTATCCTCACCCGGGTCTTTGCTCCATCATACATGTCCTTAATCACCCTAACGTAGGCAACAGATACACCTCTCGCCTCCAAATATCTTCACAAAACGTCCCTCGAAACTTTATCATATGCCTTTTTTAAGTCGATGAACATCATATGCAAGTCCTTATTCCTCTCTCTATACTACTCCATCAATCTCCTAACAAGGTGGATGGCTTCTGTAGTTTAACACCTCGGTATAAACCCGAACTGGTTCCCGGAAATAGACACACTCCTCCCCACCCTCAGCTCTACCACTCTCTCCCAAACTTTCATAGTATGACTAAGCAGCTTGATACCCCGATAGTTATTGCAATTTTGGATATCACCCTTGTTCTTGTATACAGGAACCATCATGCTCCATCTCCACTCTTTAGGCATCTTCTTCATTCTAAAAATGACATTAAATAATCCAGTGGACCACTCCAAGCATGTCTTGCCCGCACTCTTCCAAAACTCTACCGGAATTTCATTTGGCCCGGTCACTTTGCCCCTGCTCATCTTATGCATAGGCCCCTCCACTTCATCAACTCTAATCCGTCTACAATACCCAAAATCACAACGACTCCCAGAGAGTTCCAAATCACCCAGTACAATGCTCATGGCTCCTTGCTCGTTCAAGAGACTATGGAAGTAAGTCTTCCATCTTCGACGGATAAGCCCTTCATCCAGCAAAACTCTACCTTCTTCGTCCTTGATGCACTTCACTTGGACCAAGTCACGAGCATTCCGTTCTCGCACCTTGGCTAACTTGAACAACCTCTTATCCCCACCTCGTCCCTCGAGTTTCTCATACAAACAACTAAAAGCTGTAGTCTTGGCCGCCGTAACTGCTAAGACTGCAGCTTTTAGTGTAAATCATATACAAAAGACATATTGTATAAAATTTATATGAAAATTGTAGTTAAGTTGTATGATGTTGTAGTCAGTGGCGGAGCCAGAATTTTTATTAAGGGATGTCAAAATATAAATAGTTAGATATATCGAAAAGTCAAGAGGAGTCAACATATAGTAAATATACATAAAATTAAAAAAGATTATCTAGCAATATAGTGTAATTTTCTGGCGAAGGAGTGTCGCTTGATACCCCTTGGTTCAATGTGGCCCGCACTGGTTGTCGTTCTATTTAATTGGGTAAGAATGATATATAAAAGTTGTAAATAAGATGTATATTGTATAACTAGTTGTATGAAATTTATTTTTAGTATGTATGTTGTTGTAGATATATCAAATTTGTATTAAATTTATATAAAATTTATTTTAAATTTGTATGTTATTGTACCGTATATTATTCTTTTCTTACTCAATTTGTTAAAGAAAGAAAAGCAGAGAATAATTTCAAATTGATTCATATGCAGTGACTCATGTTTGTTTAAAGTGAAAAACTTGAATATTGTAGCAGCAATAGTGACTGATAATAGCAATCATCCATAAGTAACTGATTTGATTGCATATGCTAAATTAACTATTAGCGTAAAATTTTTTTCTAAATTTTTAGAGTTGCACTACAATATGTTGCTTCGAACTTGCTATTCCGATTCTTGATGATGGCCCTGAAGTTGGAAATGATGGAAGTGACGACCTGTCATTAGCACAACTTGAAAATGAAGAAATGATATTGGTTTTTATTTAGGAGGGAGGTGGCAAAGAGAGAGAAGAGTTGCGCTAATTATGGCTTATAATAGGTAATACACAACTCGAAGTAGTCTTATTGAAAGAGGAGTGGAGAGAAAATAGGAAAATGATGTAACTAAATCCCCTAATTTAAGGCACGAATAATGGATTATATATAATTTGTAAGTAATCTTTGTGTAGGATAGGTAATATACAAAATTAGGATAATATTGGTAAATAAGTTTTAAATCCCACAGCAATTCAATAGAAATGTCGAAGTGGATTTTTAGGAGTCCATCAAACAGGCCAGCAAAGTGAAAGACCTCGGCCCAAGAGACTTTAAGTTGAATTAGGGAATTAGGAAGGGAGTTTAGTTTTGCTTCACATAAATATATAGTGTTTTAGATCACTCGTTTATTACAAATAACACTAAAATATGGAGTATCAAATAACAATAGTTAGAGGGTGTTTGGCTAAGCCTATAAGCTGGTCAAACTGGGTTATAAGCACTTTTCGGCTTATCTACGCATTTGGTAAAATTAAAAGTGCTTATAAGTCAAGTGCTTATAAGCCAAAAATCATAAATTGGTCTCCCCCAACTTATCAAATTTCAGCTTATAAACATTTTAGGTTCGACAAAATATTTACTATTCTATCCCTAAAATACTTGTTTTAAAACAAAACTCCTCATAGAATTTCACTATCTCCCAGTTCTTCAAAACCTAAACAGCTCGTGCCTCTGCAATTCTCTAGCCCGTGCCTCTGCAATTCTTCAGATTTCTGTCAGCAATTTGTATATTAATTATATTTCATGATTTCATACTCGTTTATATCATGAATCCGTGAATTTATGGAAGAAAAAATATTTTTTTCTAAAATCTTCCAAAAACGAAAATTTAAGATTTGAAGGTCCATTTGATATCGAAATTTGATAAATTTTGTATGGTTGAACTCATATCGGAACGGGTATTCAGATTTCGCGAGGTTTTCCGAGGTTTGAGATGTGGGTTCCACTGTCGAATATTTTAATAAATTTTGGATTTTTATCCGGAAAATTAGTAAATTCATATGTAATTAATTCCTATGATTTGTATTGAATATATCGAATTGTTTGTGAATAGATTTGAAGCTTTTGGAGATAAATTTAAAAGGAAAAGCTATGTTTGAGTAATTGATTGGAATTTGCAAAGCGAGGTAAGTGTCGTGGTTAACCTTGACTTGAGGGAATAGAACCCTTAAATTATTTGTTATGTGAATTGCATGTGAACGATGTATAGACAAGGTGACGGGTGTCTATACATCGTCGAATTAATTATTTGCATAATTATTTAAAAATCATAATCATTTTAAATCATGAATGAATTATTATATTAATTGTTTCACTCATAATTCCTTGTCAAATATTAATTCTTGAATTTCTGTAATAATTGCTACATGCTTATTTGAATTATGTGTATTAATTGCTACTTGACATTTAGTATATTAAACATTAAACTGCTTATTTTCTCCCTGATTTTCATAATAATTTGCTATTTGTCATTGTTTGTTTCATAATTAAATCATAATTATTGTATGCTTGTTGTCTTATAATTTTATATTAATTATTGCATTTATTGAAAAAAATTTCTTCTATAAGAATTAATTGAAATGGATATATTGTAGGATCAGGTTGCACGCCGCAACTGATTTATTAAAATTCCATATTGGAGGATCGGGTTGCACGCCACAACAGACTTATTAAAAGTCCATATTGGAGGATCGGGTTGCACGCCGCAACAGACTTATT
>AWOL01S0121230.1:45366-74359 GCA_000715115.1 Nicotiana otophora
TTATAAATAAGTTATCTGACTTATTTCTATTATTTGTTGTTGTTAGTAATATTGCGTACAGATTAATGTAAGTGACCCGCCTTAGCCTCGTCACTACTTCATCGAGGTTAGGCTCAGCACTTATCAATACATGGGGTCGGTTGTACTGATACTACACTCTGCACTTCTTGTACAGATTTCGGAGTTGATCCCAGTGGCGTACCATAGACTTGCTTGAATTTCAGCTACTCGGAGGAGACTTGAGGTATAACTGCACAGCGTCCGCAGTACTGAAGTCCCTGCCTATTTTACTTTAGATGTTTGTTTGTTTCGAGACAGTTTTATTTTTATTCAGACCTTTATTTGTATTTATTCTAGAAGCTCGTGCACTTGTAACACCAATTCTGGGATGGTATTTAGACACCGTTATTTTATGGATTATTCACTATATTTCAGAATTTACTTCTGCAATTGTTCTTTGTTATTGATAAATTTAAAAATTATTTTTAAAAAGATAGATAATATTATTCTAACGTTGGCTTGCCTAGCAAGTGAAATGTTAGGCGTCATCACGGTCCGAAGATGGAAATTTTGGATAATGACAGTTTTGCTTTTATTTTTCGGAAAGTTTGCTCTTTTTATACATCCTACAGAGTTTAATTTCTTAGAGTGACTTATTTATTGAAATCTATGGTCATCCTGCTTCTAATTCTGTTTTTTATGCCTCACTGTCTTGCTTTTTACTTGCAGTGGCCCATTAGTTGGTGCTACAAATGATTCTTTCAGATTGTGTTCTTTACGAGACGAGTACTGGGAAACAGGTCCGCAGAGCTGTATTTATTTATCTGGAACCTACCTTTGTGGATGAAGTGAGGACTAGGGCTTACAAGAAACTTTTTCATCCTAAACGATATATTTCTCGCAATGAGATGTTGTTAACAATGTAGCCAGGGGACATTATACAGGTACCATTCTCATCCTCTCAAATCAAGTTAATCATTTTCTTCAGCAGGATGTTACACCTTGACTGGGTTCTTTAACTAATACTTAGAGAAAATTTAACCTTATTTGGTAACTGTGTTGTTGAAACTCCAGCATTCCCTTTTCTTGATTGGTTGTTGCTGTTTTTCTTTTGTCTTATTTTAAGTTTCTATTGATTCTTGGTACACGCAACATCAGAGTTAATAAGAACCTCTATGGGGCCGGTTCCTGAGCAATATAGATAGATCATTTGTCTTGGCTGCTCTAATTTCAAACCTCACATTGACCTTTATGCTATAAGAGCTATTGTCAAGCTTTATTTGTTTGATTATAATTCTTGTTAGAAAGCCAATTGAGGTTAACTTATATTTTGACAGTATATGGATAGAATATATGCTGCCAGACAACTGAGTTTTGTAAATTTTAACAATGTTATTATCTGGTTCTTGCTATGAGTATCTGTCTTGTTTATCAGTAAGTTTGTAGTGATTCGAAACACTAGAGTAATGATATTAATAATGTTTTGCTTTCTTTTTTCGAAAAGTTTGCTCTTTTTATACATCCTACAGAGTTTAATTTCTTAGAGTGACTTGTTTATTGAAATCTATGGTCATCCTGCTTCTAATTCTGTTTTTTATGCCTCACTGTCTTGCTTTTTACTTGCAGTGACCCATTAGTTGCTGCCAAACAACTTGATAGGCATATTATCAGAGAAATGCTAGTGGTTTTTAAGTTTCTCATAAAATATTTTTATTTCATTATTTCAGCCAATGGTGAATCTACTTGTGGACTAAGAGGATCATCTGGTGGCAGCAGTGTTAATCACCAAGCAAATGTATAGTATCTTTCTATATTTATAAATTATAGAACCACTTTAGAAATTGATAATATTTAAGCTACCGCGCTGGTTAGTGAAATCGAGTTGCCATTGCGTGAGTTAGTATTAAATTAGTTTGATAAGAATTTAATTTCTGATGCTTGTTACTGTGGCTATTTGTAATGGACTTTGATTTATGTTATAGGTTATTCAATAAAACTGTTTATCTAATGCTACCGATAAAATTTTACAATAGAAAATAAAATTTCGTCAAGCATAACTATTGTGGCAGTATAAACTGCCACTAATTAATATTTTTAAAATTTGAGATCATATTTTGGGGGTTATAAGCCCCCACAAATATATTTTTTAAAACAATGAGATCATCTTGAGGGGGTTATAAATTGCCACTAATTGTTTTTTAAAATCGTTACAAATTAAAAATTCATTTTGTGGGGATCATCTTAGAGGTTTTAAAAAATCGTCACAATATTGCTCGAGGCAATCATAACAGAGCATTTTTTAAACCTACACAATTCATTTTGTGGAGTTAAAAACCGCCACAAATTAATAAAATAACCTCCACAATCGTAACTGTGGCATTTTCTTGTAGTGATCTACCACGTAATTGAATTTGCCCGTTGTACTTTGCTTTTTCACATACTGGCCGACATTGCACCTTGATTAATGAATACTTATCAAACAGATGAAGCAAACAATTAGAAGGGTTGCAAAACAATAATAGAAAAGAACAACAAAGTTGTTATTCCTTATCTCAATATGTCTTCCGTACATACAAATCCAATGAATCCCCAAAAGATTTCCAATCTATGGAACCACCAACAAACTCTAATCCCCACCCAAAAATTAAACCCTCAAAATTTTTATATGTAGGAGACAAATTTTATTTTACCATTAAACAGATAACTTATAAGCATACAAATATTTATGGTAAAAAATCTATACTCATTAATAAGGGTACACGCGCAACACGCATACCCAAAAACTAGTAATAATAATGGGGTCGTCCAACTGTCCGAGATTGTTTGGTTGAGGTGAGCGCACAACAACTTGCTGTTGGGATTAAAAGATTGGTGAATGAAAATGAAGGGAAGAAAGTGGAGGGAAAGTGAGCTCCCTTTCACTTTAAAAAGAGCAAGTGTCCCTCATTGGTGGTGGAAAGAAAAGTGAATGTGCTTATATTGAAAAAACACTTCTCTTGGTGTTAAATAGGTTGGAAAGAAAGTAAGCCTCGTGCCGTCGTCGTTGCTCGCTCGGCTTCGGTCAAAGATTGATTGATTAATCTTTTTGGACAAATTTATTTTCAATTATTTAATTAATTAATTAATTTAATTAATGAAAATTCAACTCGGAATAACCCAGGACCCGTGATGCGATCCGGTCTGTTTCTTTCCCGGATTATTTTCAAATCTTTTTTCCCGAAATATTGCAAGCCTTTTCAGAAACAGTTTCAGAAAATGGCTATAAATATAGCTTGATCCCAGACTCTTTCCTTACGAAATTTTCTGATTTTCTTCTTCTTCTTCTTCACCAAATTTTCTAGTGTGTTTTACAACCATTGAGTGGTTCGCAGTTCATTAGAGTTTTTGGTACCAATACACTGGTGAGTTAAATCGTTCTATCCTGGGAGGATAATTTTCTTAAGGACACACTGTGCATTCAGTGGGCTCGATTTATTCCGAAATTATTTTCAGATATTATTTCGACATTCTGTTGCTGCTAACTTTCTATTTCTATTTTCTGTTTCAAAAAATTTACTGTTCCATTATTCATTATCGTAATACAGATTGGATAACACTTGCTATAGATTTATACAAGTTAAATCCAAATCACTATTATAGACAAGAACCTTTGAACATGCAAAATTGCTTCATCTGCGAAGCAGATAGTATTTAATAGTGTGCATAGCAAAGATTAGATGTTTACAGACACTAAGAAGATACATACTAGTCGAATAACCAGTTTAAGAGATGAACCAGAGGGGTTCAACAAACACTGACATTAAATTTGTGCATTTTACCTCTGTGTTAGTAACTCAGTACCTCATACATGCATAACATACGCATTTATAGACCCAAAAAGGGATAAAGAATGTACTACTAATGGTATAGGAGAATACATTCACAGTTTAAGGCAGTTGGTCTCATATATAATTTGATTGCTATATTTCCTTCCATTAATTACTTGTTAGTCACTAGAAGTTTAAGACAGTTGGTCTCATTACAATATTAAATATTATATCTACTTCAAAATTATGTGACATACAAAAATAAGAAAACGCTCTTTTGAACTTTGATTATTTTGAGTTGTGCATAAATATTATTATATGTGTACGTTTATAGCTAAATCTTGTAATCTCTTCAGATTGTTAACATCCAATTATGGAAAAAAATACTTTTGGATGACATAACGCTAAGTGGGACGAATATGCACACATTAAATTCATTGAATTGTGTGAGCAAGAAATTAGAAAAGGAAATAGGCCAAACACTTGTAGGAAAATGACACCGGAAAATAACGATAATAATACTGCAATGATATTATTTGTAAGCGGAAACACACGGATTGGCTTGAGTTGTACTAGGCACTGTCCTAAGAAACTATTTCAGCAATGTGAAATATTTTTCCAGGATTAAACAAGCTCGTCTCTATTTATTAAGAGGATACATGAATCAGCAAAATTAAATAATACACCATCAAATCTTAAGGAATAATTAGAATAGGAATTTCTTAAAGAAAAAATAAAAGTTTTCTCTATTTTTCAGTGGCTAGCTATTAAGGAATAATAACTAATGATTAATGGAGATTACTAAAGCTTTGGTTGGAACGCATACTGACCAAAACATGTAAGAAGGAAAGGAAAGAAAGAAAATATTCCTGATGATCTTTTCAAGTATAATATGAGCCTATATATAGGCTTTAAAGAGGGCTAGCAATAAGACAAATGTATTGGACACTTATACACTTGTCCACACATATGCCACTTGTTATTTAGCATGACAATTGGTTAAGTTTCATTGAAGATATTGCCACATGGACATATGACTTCATGTAAGAAACCACATACTACTCCAAAATATTTTTTGAAATAAATTAATTTATCAATAATCCTCACATCAAAAGATATTTTAGGAATGTAGGAGTAATGAATAGGAGAGTAAGATTTGCTGGATTTGTATGGTCCAAATATAATAGGTTTGGTGTCTTCTAGACTATGAACTAAACTTAGATCAATAAAATTTAACTCACAGAATTACTGGTGAAATATAATATTTCTATGAACCAATAATTCTTATTATAAGTCAGAGATTTTATCAATCATATTTTGACCCCCGGTAATTTTACTGTTCAATGCGGTTTTGCGCCCAATAGGCCATGCGCGTGCCTGGTTATTCATGAAAGCTCTAGAGACTAGGCCAAAATCTCATAGGAGCGGCCCACTCCACTCTCATATAGGTGAATTCATCAAGTATATACTGCTTTTAAATACACCATCCATAAGGACTATGAATTTCATTAAGAGTTATAACTCAGCCTCTCAAATAGTAGCAGTCAAGCACTCTCTTTTAGTGCATCAGTGCCAATATCGACTTGTTATTACCCATATGAACCTACTTCATGGGATCTCTAAGGTTACCATCTCTATTAACAACATGTCGGCCTTAACTCCATCTCTTTTGAGGTTTGAAGAATTAATTTTCTTCCCACAGATTTAGTCAGAGGGTCGGCCAAATTTATATCTGACTTTACATAGTCAATGGAAATTATTCCATCGCTCAACAGCTGTTTTATGACATCATGTCTCAATTTCATGTGTCTACTTTTACAATTATAAGATTTATTATTTGCTATAGCTATTGCCGCTTCGCAATCACAATGTATAGACACAGGAGACAATACGTCCTTTATTAAAGGGATATTAGCTAAGAAGTTTCTTAGCCACTCAGCCTTACAACCAGCTAACTCCAGAGCGACAAACTCTGATTCCATAGTCGATTTAGCAATGATTGTCTATTTAGTTGATTTCCATGATATTGCACCACCACCAAGGGTGATGTAATGACTCGACCGGTCATTTTACTTTCTAAAATCCCATTTTCCTAAATAAAACTTCCCGTACTTACTTTTACTGATTTATGACTTGCGGGGATGGTTGGATCGATATTTAGAAGAGTTTGGGTTGAAATCGGAACACTTAGTTCATTAAGGTTGGCTTGAAAGGCCAAGTTTGACTTTGGTAAATATTTTTAGTAAAAGACCTCGTAATCGGGATTTGACGGTTTTAATAGGTTCGTATGATGATTTCGGACTTGGGCGTATGTTCGGATCGGATTTTGGGTGACCTGGGAGCGTTTCGTCGCCTAATAGTGAAAGTTAGTTCTTGAAGGTTTTTCAAGTTCTTTAAATTTAGTTTGGAGAGGGTTTTGATATTATCGAGGTCCAAACAGAAATTCGAGATCGGAAATAGTTCCGTAATGTCATTTAAGACTTGCACGCAAAGCTTGGTGTCATTCCGAGTAGTGTAAGCACATTTCGGCGCATTGGAAGTAAATTGAAGAACTTGAAGTTCTTAAGTTTAATTCAATTGGTTTTAGGTTGTGATTCATAGTTTTAATATTATTTTGGGCGTTCCGAGAGTTTGAGCGAGTCCGTTTTCTAATTTCAAACTTATTGGTATGTTCGGACAGGGCCCCGGGGCCCCCGAGTGTCAATCGGACGAGGCTCGGACCAAGTTAGAATTTGGAAGCCAAAGCTGAAGCTCCAGTTGCTGTCATAATCGCACTTGTGCTTGGTCAGCCGCAAGTGCGAGCCCATGATCACAGATGCGTCCCACCTTAGGCTGCCCAGCCATCGCAGCAGCGGAAGAAGGACCGCACCTGCAAAAGCGCAGGTGCGAAGGCAGGCATCACAGGAGCAGGCTATGTCGCAGATGCACGTCGTTTGTCACTGATGCGTGGCCGCAGGTGCAATCACCTGAGTGTAGAAGCGAGATGAGGCAGCCTGGCTTTGGTCTGTACCTGCGCGAGTTGTCCGCAGAAGCGGAGCCACAGGTGCGCCAATTTAACCGCAGGTGCGGAAGTCGCTGAAGGGCAGTGTGTTTTAAATTGAACTTTGAGCACTTTTGCTCACTTCTTACTCTTCTTGGGGGCGATTTTGGAGCTTGTTAGAGGGGGGGATCTCCATCAACTAGTTGAGATAAATAATTCCTATCAAATGTGAGTTAAATACATGGATTATGGGTAGGTTATAACATGTAAATTAGTGAAAATTATAGGTTTAGATGAAAACCTAGATTTTTGAATAAAATGGGATTTAACAACGAAATTCGTTATGGAATTTAGTAAAAATCATATATTTATGTTCCTAAGGTTATGGGTAATAACTTTTTTTAAAAGTTTTCGGAATCCGGGCACGTGGGCCTGGGGGTAAATTTTTAGAATCTTGCAATTTAGGTTGGGTAATCATTTAAATGGTGAAATTATGAACTTTTGAGCATAGATTGATTAGTTTATGTAATGTTTGACTAGCTTCGAGTCGTTTGGCGCCAAGTTTGGAGGTTTGAGCGCGTTCTTGAATTGGGAAGTAGGCTTTGAGACGAGGTAAATCTCCTTTCTAACCTTGTAAGAGGACAATTGCCCCATAGGTAAATTAAATGAATATGTGTTGTTATTTGTGGGGGGCCACGTATGCACGGAGTGACGATAGTCCGTACGTAGCTACTATTCCTGTTATGTCCGGGTAGTCTTAGGCTTACATCATGCCTTGTTGATATGATTATTATTTTATGTATATTGTTTGCCTTGAGAAGAGCGGAATGGAGTGTGCTTTTAAATGTTTCAAAAAGAAATGTGGAATTTGAGGTAAAATAATGGGATCTTAAAAGTTTTTATTTGAATGTCGTATTTTGAAAAGAACAGGAGAGTACTATAAAAATTTATGAGATCTTTGTGTAACTATGTCGCATGTATGATTCGCTGGCGGGGTAATTTCTTAAATTTATGTTTGACCGCGTCGCATCTATGATTTGCGAGCGGGAAAAAATAGATACATCTATGGTTCGTGCCGTTCTACCCTCGGCAGTGCACAATTTAAATATTTTGTTGGATCGGACCGTACGACCTCGGCATATCTGCGCATGCTAATTATTTGGAAATTTTCCATTTTTTATTCTACTTAAATGCCTTGAAATGTAAGTTGCTAAATGGTATTACTGAATTTTAAATTATAATTATGAAAGAAGGACTTATCTCTTCCTGTTGTTAAACTGACAGTATCATTCATGATATTCATGCTTAGTATAATGCTTTAAATTACATTATTATTATTGGCCTAGTAAGTGTCAAGTCGACCCCTCGTCACTACTCCTTCGAGGTTAGGCGGGATACTTACTGGGTACATACTATTTATGTACTCATACTATGCTTCTGTACTTAATTGTACAGGATCTGAGGCTGGTGCATCTAGTTACCCGCTCGGCGCGCATACCTGATTTTGGACCGAGACTTCACGGTGAGCTACCCTTCTGAGCCGTTCAGCAGCATGCCGGAGTTTCTCTTTTATTTTTATCTGTCTATTCTATTTCAGACAGTAGGATAGTCTTCTTTTGTATATTCTACTAGTTGCCCACATACTTGTGACACCAAATCTTGGCACGTATTAGTAAACTTTGATTTTTGGATTGTAATTCAATAGTTATAACTACTTTTAGATATTTCCGTTTGTTTGCCTTAAAAAAGTCCTTTATTTATTAAATTTTTTAAATGTAAGTAAATCTAAATGTTGGAATTTCTTAATAAACAAAAGAAAAAGGATAGGAAATCACTAAGTTGTTCACTGTTGGCTTGTCCATCAACAGTGTTGGAAGCCATCACGGCCTGACATGGAGTTGGGTCGTGACAATATGGTATCAGAGCACTAGGTTCACGTAGGTCTCACAAGTTATGGGCAGGCCTAGTAGAGTCTTGCGGATCGGTGCGGAGACGTCCGCACTTATCTTCAAGAGGCTATGGGGTGTTAGGAAACCACTCATTATTCATCTCCTATCGTGCAGTTGATAGTACACTAAATTTCCTTCTTCTATTCTCTCACAGATGGTAAGGACGCACACGGCAGACATTCCAGACAGGGGAGGAGTTGCTCCCCACGTTGTTAGAGGCCGAGGCAGAGGCCGAGGGAAGGCACCGGCCCGAGGTAGGGGACGAGGACGACCCAGAGCTACCCCAGTAGCACCACCAGCGGATCTGGTGGAGGATACCATTATGGAGGAGCAGGGCGAGGTGCCTGCCACAGAGCCAGCCACGGTAGATTTCATGATAGCACCGGGCTTTTAGGAGGTCATGGGTCGTATGATGTAGTTCATGGACACCATGACTCAGGCTGGTTTATTTTCAGCGGACCCAGCCACATCTCAGGCAGGAGGGGGAGCACAGGCCCCTATTTCTCAGGCTCCTGGGCATGCAGTTGCGGTATATCAAACCCCGGGTGCATTACCCGCGGGTGGGGCCCAGCCAGTTGCGGTAGCTGCACCTGAGCCTAGACTAACTGTGGACGGTGATCCGCAGAAGTTATTGAACAGATGGACTGGGTTATACCCTCCTGTCTTTGGGGGAGAGCGTCATGAAGATGCCCAGGATTTCATTGATAGGTGCAGGGACAGACTGCACCACATGAGGATACTGGAGTCTCATGGGGTTGACTTCACTACTTTCCAGCTGGAGGGCAGGGCCCGTAGATGGTGGCAGTCTTATCTTCTTGACAGACCAGCAGGTTCTCCTCCCATGACTTGGAGTCAGTTCACATAACTTTTCCTAGACAGGTATATTCCACCCTCCGAGAGGGAAGAGTTGTGGTATCAGTTTGAGCAGCTTGAGCAGGGTCAGATGTCAGTGACCGACTATGAGGCGAGATTTTCTGAGTTGTCTCGCCATGCACTTATGATACTTCCTACGGATGCAGAGAGAGTGCAGAGATTTGTTGAGGGGTTGCACCCCAATATTCGGGCTAGTATGTTCCGCAAGGTTGAGATGGGTACTGGTTATCAACTAGTAGTGGAGATTGCTCGGAGGATTGAGGGCTACCGCTAGAGGGGTAGAGAGCAGATGCAGCAGGACAAGAGGGCCCGCTTCTCTGGAGAGTTTAGAGGTGCCCCGACTAGGGGCAGAGGTCATATCGGGAGGGGTCAGCCTAGTAGGCCCACATATTCAGCACCACCACCTCCTCGGGGTGCTCCGGCGCGACCCTATTTTAGTGCTATGCCAGAGAGTTCTTATCGCCCACCAGTTCATCAGGGTTCTTCCAGTGCTTATTTTAGCCCCATGCCAGAGAGTTCATACCGCCCACCAGCCTTTTAGGGTTCTTCTAGTAGGTATTCAGGCCATCAGGGTTAGACTTCGGGGCAGCAATCTATGGTACCGAGAGGTTGTTACTAGTGTGGAGATTCGGGTCACATGAAAAGATCTTGCCCCAGGCTTTGGGGCAAGGTAGTACAACAGGGTCAGCAGCCCATGATTTCAGCTCCAGCAGCCGCACCAGCCGTCCGGCCGCCCAGAGGTAGAGGGCAGGTGGGTAGAGGCCGTCCTAGAAGTGGAGGCCAACCAGGCGGAGGCCATCTGACTGGCGCTCCAGCTAGGTTCTATGCTTTTTCGGCCAGACCATATGCAGTGGCCTCAGATGTCGTGATCACAGATATTATTTCTGTATGCGGTAGGGATGCTTCGGTATTATTTGATCCAGGGTCTAGCTATTCATATATGTCATCTATGTTTGCTCATTTCTTGGTTATTCCTCGTGAGTCCTTGGGTACTCCTGTTTATATGTCCACTCTTGTGGGCGATTCTGTGGTTGTGGATCGGATCTACCGGTCCTATGTGGTTACATTCTGTGGTTACGAGACTAGAGCGGGCCTTCTGTTACTTGATACAATTGACTTTGAGGTCATCCTGAGCATGGACTAGTTATCCCCATATCACGCCATCCTTAATTGTCATGCCAAGACTATTATTTTAGCGATGCCAGAGTTGTCGAGATTGGAGTGGAAGGGTTCCTCCATTAGTACAGCTAGTCGGGTCATCTCTTTTCTGAAGGCTCAACATATGGTCGAGAAGGGTTGTTTGGCTTATCTAGCTTATGTTCGGGACACCACTGCAGAGTCTCCAACGATTGATTCAGTGCCAGTAGTCCGGGAGTTCGCCGATGTATTTCCTTCTGACCTTCCAGGCATGCCGCCAGATCGTGATATTAATTTTCGTATTGATTTGGCTCTAGGCACCCAGCCTATATCTATCCCACCGTACCGTATGGCTCCGAAAGAATTGAAGGATTTGAAAGAGCAGCTTGAGAATTTGTTAGCAAAGGGGTTTGTGAGACCCAGTGTATCACCTTGGGGTGCACCAGTGTTATTTGTGAAGAAGAAAGATGGGACTATGCGGATGTGCATTGATTACCGCCAGTTGAACAAGGTTACCATCAAGAACAAGTACCTGTTGCCGCGTATCGATGATTGTTTTGACCAGTTGCAGGGTACTAGGATATTTTCTAAGATCGACTTGAGATCAAGGTACCATCAATTCGGGACTCAGATGTTATGAAGACTGCCTTCCGTACCAGATATGGTTATTATGAATTTCTAGTGATGTCCTTCTGTTTGACTAATGCCCCAGCGGCATTTATGGATTTGATGAACCGGGTGTTTAGGCCTTATATTGATTCCTTTGTTATTGTCTTCATGGATGACATCTTGATTTACTCACGAAGCCTGGGGGAGCACGGGCAGCACTTGAGAGTGGTACTTCAGACGTTGCGAGAACAGGAGCTATATGCTAAGTTCTCCAAATGTGAGTTTTGGCTAGAGTCTGTGGCATTCTTGGGGCATGTTGTATCAGGAGAGGGTATTAAAGTGGATCCCAAGAAGATTGAGGCAGTTCAGAGTTGGTCTCGTCCCACTTCGGCGACTGAGATCAGGAGTTTCTTGGGGTTAGCAGGCTATTATCGTCGGTTTGTGGAGGGCTTTTCATCCATTGCAGCACCTTTGACTAGAGTGACCCATAAGGGTGCTCCGTTCCGTTGGTCCGAGGATTGGGAGGCGAGCTTCCAGAAGCTCAAGGCAGCTTTGACTACAACACCGATTCTAGTGTTGCCTTCCGGCTCGGGGATGTACATGGTATATTGCGATGCTTCACGTGTTGGCTTGGGTTGTGTATTGATGCAGGAGGGGCGAGTTATTGCATATGCTTCGCGTCAGCTGAAGATTCATGAAAAGAATTATCTTGTGCATGATTTGGAGTTAGTCATGAATATTCATGCTCTTAAAATATGAAGGCATTATCTGTATGGGGTGTCATGCGAGGTTTATACTGATCATCGCAGCTTACAGCATTTGTTCAAGCAAAGGGATCTCAATTTACGGCAGCGAAGATGGCTCGAGTTACTGAAGGTATTATGACATCACCATTCTTTATCATCCGGGCAAGGCAAAGGTGGTCGCGGATGCCTTAAGCAGGAAGGCAGAGAGTATGGGTAGCTTGGCATTTATTTCAGTGGAGGAGAGGCCACTAGCTTTAGACATTCAGTCCTTGGCTAACAGATTTGTGAGGTTGGATATTTCAGAGCCCAGCCAAGTTCTTGCATGCATTGTTTCTCGGTCTTCATTATTGGGGCAGATGAAGGCCCGATAGTTTGATGATCTGCACTTTGCAGTTCTTAGAGAGATGGTACTACAGGGTGGTGCTAAAGAAGTTTCTATTGGTGAAGATGGTGTTTTGCAACTCCAGGATCGTCTATGTGTTCCTAATGTTGATGGCTTGAGAGAGAGGATTCTAGAGGAGGCACACAGTTCTCGGTATTCTATTCACCCAGGTGCTACGAAGATGTATCATGGCCTGAGACAGCATTATTGGGGGTAGTGGATGAAGAAATACATAGTGGAGTATGTAGCTAGGTGTCTAAATTACCAGCAGGTCAAGTATGAGCACCAAAGGCCAGGTGGCCTACTTCGGCAGATGACTATACCTGAGTGGAAATGGGAGCGCATTACTATGGACTTTGTAGTTGGATTGTCTCGGACCTTCTGGAAGTTTGATGTAGTTTGGGTCATTGTCTACAGGTTGACCAAATCGACACACTTCATTCCGGTCGCGACTACCTATACTTCAGAGAAATTGGCCCAGATTTATATTAGGGAGATAGTTCGGTTGCACAGTGTGCTTGTTTCCATCATATCAGATATAGGCCCTCAGTTCACTTCACATTTCTGGAGAGCCGTACAGAGTGAGTTGGGGACCCGTGTAGAGCTCAGCATAGCATTTCATCCACAGACCGACGGGCTGTCAGAGCGGACAGTTCAGATATTGGAGGACATGCTGAGAGCATGTGTGATTGACTTTGGAGGACAGTAGGACCAGTTCTTGCCTTTGGCCGAGTTTCTTACAACAACACTTATCAGTCCAGCATCGAGATGGCTCCATTTGAGGCTTCATATGGTCGGCGATGTCGTTCTCCCATCGGGTGGTTTGAGCCCGGCGAGGCTAAGTTATATGGTACTGATTTGGTAAAGGATTCCTTGGAAATGGTAAAGTTGATCCAGGAGCATCTTCGCACAGCACAGTCTAGACAGAAAAGCTACGCGGATCAGAAGGCACGTGATGTATCATTTATGGTCGGTGAGAAAGTTCTCTTGAAAGTCTCACCGATGAAGGGTATTATGAGATTTAGAAAGAAGGGAAAGTTGAGCCCAAGTTTTATAGGCCCATTTGAGGTGTTGAGGCGAGTTGGGGAGGTTGCTTATGAGCTTGCTTTACCTCCCAGCCTATCAGGGGTTCATCTAATTTTTCACGTGTCTATGCTCCGGAGGTATCATGCTGATCTGTCACATGTGTTAGACTTCGGCACTATTCGCCATGATGAGAGCTTGGGTTATGAGGAGGAGCCAGTTGCCATTGTTGCTAGACATGATCGCCAGTTGAGATCCAAGAGGATTTCTACGGTAAAGGTTCAGTGGAGGGGCCAACCAGTCGTGGAGGCGACCTGGGAGTCCGAGGAGGACATGTGAAGCAGATATCCACACTTATTCAGCATATCAGGTATGAATCGAAACTCGTTCGAAGACAAACGTTTGTTTAAGAGGTGGAGAATGTAACGACCCGACCGATCATTTTGCTTTCTTGAACTCTGTTTCCCTATAAGACTTCCCGTACTTTCTTTTACTGATTTATGACTTGCGGTGATGGTTGGATAGGGATTTAGAAGAATTTGGGTTGAAAATGGAACACTTAGTTCCTTAAGGTTGGCTTGAAAGGCCAAGTTTGACTTTGGTCAATATTTTTAGTAAACGACCTCGGAATCGGGATTTGACGGTTCCAATAGGTTCGTATGATAATTTCGGACATGAGTGTATGTTCGGATCGGATTTTGGGTGACCCGGGAGCATTTCGGCGCCTAATAGTGAAAATTAGTTCTTGAAGGTTTTTAAAGTTCTTTAAATTTGATTTGGAGCGGGTATTGGTTTTATCGAGGTCAAACAGAAATTCGAGACCGAAAATAGTTCTGTAATGTCATTTAATACTTGCACGCAAATTTTGGTGTCATTCCGAGTAGTGTAAGCACGTTTCGACGCATTGGAAGTAAATTAAAGAACTTGAAGTTCTTAAGTTTGATTCAATTGGTTTTAGGGTGTTATTCTTAGTTTTAATGTTGTTTTGGGCGTTCCGAGAGTTCGAGCGAGTCCATTTTCTGATTTCAAACTTGTTAGTATGTTCGGACAGGGCCCCGGGGGCCCCGAGTGTCAATCGGACGAGGCTCGGACCAAGTTGGAATTTGGAAGCCAAAGCTGAAGCTCCAACTGCTGTCATAATCACACCTGCACTTGGTAAGCCATAGGTTCGAGCTAGCAGGTGCGAGCCTATGATCGTAGATGCGTCCCAACTTAGGCAGCCTAGCCATCGCAGCAGCAAAAGAAGGACTGCACCTGCGAAAGCGCAGGTGCGAAGGCAGGCATCGCAGGAGCAGGCTGCGTCGCAGATGCGCGTCGTTTCTCGCTGATGCGTGGCCGCAGGTGCGATCACCTGGGCGCAGAAGCGAGATGAGGCAGCCTGGCTTTGGTCCACACCTGCGTGAGTTGTCCGCAGAAGCGGAGCCGCATGTGCACCAATTTAACCGCATGTGCGGAAGTCGCTGAAGGGCAGTGTGTTTTAAATCGGACTTTGAGCACTTTTGCTCACTTCTTACTCTTCTTGGGGGCGATTTTGGAGCTGGTTAGAGGAGGGATTTTCATCAACTAGTTGAGATAAGTAATTCCTATTAAATATGAGTTAAATACATGGTTTATGGGTGGGTTATAACATGTAAATTAGTAAACATTACGGGTTTAGATGAAAACCTAGGTTTTTGATAAAAATGGGATTTAACCACGCAATACGTTATGAAATTTAGTAAAAATCATATATTTATGTTCCTAAGGTTATGGGTAATAACTTTTTTTAAAAGTTTTAGGAATCCGGGCAAGTGGGGCTGGGGGTAAATTTTTAGAATCTTGCAATTTAGGTTGGGTAATCACTTAAATGGTAGAATTATGAACTTTTGAGCATAGATTGATTTGTTTATGTAATGTTTGACTAGCTTCGAATCGTTTGGCGTCAAGTTTGGAGGTTTGAGCGCGTTCTTGAATTGGGAAGTAGGCTTTGAGACGAGGTAAGTCTCCTTTCTAACCTTATAAGAGGGAAATTGCCCCATAGGTAAACTAAATGAATATGTGTTGTTATTTGTGGGGGGACACGTAGCACGGAGTGACGAGAGTCCGTACGTAGCTACTATTCCGGTTATGTCCGGGTAGTCTTAGGCTTACACTATGATATGATTATTGCTTTATGTATATTGTTTGCCTTGAGAAGGGCGGAATGGAATGTGCTTATTAAATATTTCAAAAAAGAATTTGAAATTTGAGGAAAAATGATGGGATCTTAAAGGTTTTCATTTGAATATCATATTTTGAAAAGAACGGGAAAGTACTATAAAAATTTATGAGATTTTTGTGTAACCGCGTCGCATGTATGATTCACGAGCGGGGTAATTTCTTAAATTTATATTTGACTGCATCGCATGTATGATTCGTGAGCGAAAAAAAGTAGATGCATCTATGGTTCGCGCCGTTCGACCCTCGACAGTGCACAGTTTAAATATTTTATTGGATCGGCCCGTACGACCTCGGCATATCTGCCCATGCTAATTATTTGGAAATTTTTCATTGTTTATTCTACTTAAATGCCTTGAAATGTAAGTTGCTAAATGGTATTACTGAAATTTAAGTTAAAATTATGAAAGAAGGATTTATCTCTTCCTGTTGTTGAACTGACAGTATCATTCATGATATTCATGCTTAGTATAATGCTTTAAATTATATTATTATTATTAGCCTAGTATGTGTCAAGTCGACCCCTCGTCACTACTCCTTCGAGGTTAGGTGGGACACTTACTGGGTACATATTATTTATGTATTCATACTATGCTTCTGTACTTAATTGTATAGGATCTGAGGCTGGTGCATCTAGTTACCCGCCCGGCGCGCATACCTAATTTTGGACCGAGACTTCACGGTGAGCTGCCCTTCTGTGCCGTTTAGCAGCATGCCGGAGTTTCTCTTTTATTTTTATCTGTTTTTTCTATTTCAGATAGTAAGATAGTCATCTTTTGTATATTCTACTAGTTGCCCATATACTTGTGACACCAGATCTTGGCACGTATTAGTAGACTTTGATTTTTGGGTTGTAATTCAATAGTTATAACTGCTTTTAGATGTTTTCGTTTGTTTGCCTTATAAAAATCCGTTATTCATTAAATCTTTTAAATGTAAATAAAGCTAAATGTTAGAATTTCTTAATAAACAAAAGAAAAGGGATGGGAAATCACTAAGTTGTTCACTGCTGGCTTGTCCAGCAACAGTGATGGACGCCATCACGGCCTGACATGGAGTTGGGTCGTGACAGGTGAATACATAACCATTAGTGGATTTTGTCTCATCTGAATCAGAGATCCGGTTTGCATCACTGTACCCTTCTAAGGTAGAAGGAAATCCACTATATATGATACCATAATTCATGGTTCCTCTCAAATATTTCATTAGTCTATCAAATGTAGACCAATGATCTATGTTGGGATTATGAGTATATATACTCAGTCTACATACAGCATAGGCTATATCAGGCCTTGTAAAATTTATTAAATGCATCAGACTCCCAATAATCTGCGCATATTTAGACTGAGCAACTGGATCACCATTATTCTTTTTCAACTGAGAGTTAGCATCAAAAGAAGTGCTCACAGATGTGACATTAAAATATTCAAACTTCTTAAGAAGTCTCTCAACATAATGTTCTTGTGACAACATTATTCCATCTTCACTCCTTATAACTTTAGCTCCCAATATTGTATTTACTTCACCCAAATCTTTCATATCAAAATTAGCAGACAAAAATAATTTAGTACTTTGCACAATATTTAAACTTGTACCAAATATAAGCATGTCATCAATATATAGACATATTATCACATAATCATTATTTATCACTTTAGTATAAACACATTTATCCACCTCAACTGATGAAAAATACTCTCCCAGTAAGACTTGTTTAAATTTCTCATACCACTGCTTAAGAGCTTGTTTAAGGCCATAAAGAAATTTAATTAATTTACAAACTTTATTTTCTTGTCCAGGAAAGACATAACCTTCAGGTTGAACCATATAAATTTCTTCTTCTAAATCACCATTTAGAAAAGCAGTTTTGACATCCATTTGGTGGATAAAAAACTTACGGATTAAAGCTAAGGCAATTAAAACTCGAATAGAAGAAATTCTAGTCACTTGTGCAAATGTATCAAAATAATCTATATTTTATTTTTGAGAAAATTCTTTTGCTACTAACCGAGCTTTATATTTATCTAAAGATCCATCAGGCTTAAATTTCTTTTTGAAAATACATTTACAACCAATAGGCTTTGTACCAAGAGGTAAATCAATTAAAATTCATGTGTTATTTTTCAAATTAGAATCGATTTCAACTTTTATTGCCTCTTTCCAATATTTAGTATCTGACGAAGATATAGCTTCAAAATAATTTGATGGTTCACTATCGACAAGAAAAATTTGAAAATCATCTCCATAAGAAAAATATTCTTTCCTAGGCCTTTTGCTCCTTCTCAGTTCCTCATTAGAGGTAATTTCATTATTTGTTTCAACATGTATATGAGAAATTTTATCAGACAGTGAAAAACTATGTTCAAAGATCTCTGCATTCTTTGTCTCAATTATAGTATTGCAATCAAGCACATCACTTTTTAATACAAGAAATCTATATGCAACACTATGTTCAGCATATCCAATAAGCATGCAATCAGCAGTTTTGGAACCTATTTTTCTCTTTTTAGGTTCAAGCAAAAGAACTTTAGCAAGGCACCCCCACACTTTTAAATATTTCAAGTTAGGTTTATAACCCCTCCACAATTCATAAGGAGTTTTGCCAGTTCTTCTATGTGGTATTCTATTTTGTAAGTGACAAGCAGATAATATTGCTTCACCCTACAAATTATCAGGAGTATTAGAACTAACTAACATAGAGTTCATCATCTCTTTTAATGTTCTATTTTTTCTTTCAGCTACTCCATTTGACTCGGGTGAATAAGGCGGAGTTACTTCATGAATAATTCCATTCGTTTCACAAAAATCATTTAAAGAAAAATATTCTCCACCTCTATCAGATCTAATTCTCTTGATTCTTCTACTAAGTTGATTTTCAACCTCAGTTTTATAAGAAATAAAAGCATTAAAGGCATCATCTTTATTTCTAAGCAAATACAACTTAGTATATCTAGAAAAATCATCAATAAAATTCACATAATATCTTTTACCACCTCTAGTCATAGTCTGCTTTAAATCACCTAAATCGGTGTGAATTAAAGATAACAATTCAGTTTCTNTAAGAAATAAAAGCATTAAAGGCATCATATTTATTTCTAAGCAAATATAACTTAGTATATCTAGAAAAATTATCAATAAAAGTCGCATAATATCTTTTACCACTTCTAGTCATAGTCTGCTTCAAATCACCTAAATCGGTATGAATTAAAGATAACAATTTAGTTTCTCTATTTACAAAAAAATAAGTCTTTCTAGTACTTTTAGTTTCAGCACATATTTCACATTTGTCAATATTATTTGAGTCTAAATCAGATATTAATCCTAGTGATTGTATTTTCTTTATATACGCGATATTAACATGTCCTAGTCTAGCATGCCACAACGAAATTGACTCAACCATATAATCAGAAGAAGATGCATTTTCATTGCTAGTATCGGAAATATTGAGCATAAATAAACTATGGTTACAATATCCATTGCCCACAAAAATATCATTTTTGGTCAATACGACCTCATTATTCTCGAAAGAAACTTTCACTCCAACTTTTTCTAATAATTCCACAAAAACCAAATTGGTTTGGATATTAGATACATGCAATACATCACTCAATGCGAGAGTTTTACCAGATGTGAGTTTGAGAAGAATTTTTCCTTTCCCAAGAACGCGAGTTGTTCTTGAGTCACGAGATAAATAGTTTCTTCTCCTTCCTCAACTTGGGTGTAAGATGTGCCTAGTAGCACCAGAGTCTATCACCCAATTTCTCACATTGGCCACATTATTTATTTGAGAAATGACCGCAATAATTATATTATCTGCTTTAGTCAAATTTAATTTTGACTTAGCGAGATTGTCATTTATCTTAACTCTTCTCTTCCATTGAGGTACATTTTTCTTGAAGGTTTTAACATTAGCATTGGATATATAACCATGTCTATTTACATACCTGTATTTTGATATCAGTGTCTGTTCAAGTTGTGGATGCAAAAATATATTTGCAACACCGTGAATATCTGGCAGGACAGTTGGAACAGTAGCAGCGGAGACAATACCAAAATTGGTAGCACCATCAAAAATTTCTGTAGTAGTATTACTTGCCATAGTTTCTTAGATTGCAGGGAAATGACACCGAAAAATAACGATAATAATACTGCAATGATATTATTTGTAAGTGGAAACACACGGATTGGCTTGAATCATGCTAGGCACTGTCCTAAGAAACTATTTCAGCAATGTAAAATATTTTCTCAGGATTAACAAGCCCATCTCTATTTATTTAGAGGATATAGGAATCAGCAAAATTAAATAATACACCAGCAAATCTTAAGGAATAGTTAGAATAGAAATTTCTTAAAGAAAAAATAAAGGTTTTCTCTTTTTCAGTGACTAGCTATTAAGAAATAATAGCTAATGATTAATGGAGATTACTAAAGCTTTGGTTGGAAAGCATACCGACCAAAACGTGTAGGAAGGAAAGAAAAGAAAGGGAATGTTTCTGATGATCTTTTCAAGTATAATGTGAGCCTATATATAGGCTTTAAAGAGAGCTAGCAAGAAGACAAGTGTGTTGGACACTTATACACTTGTCCACACATATGCCACTTGTCATTTAGCATGACAATTGGTTAAGTTTCATTGAAGATATTGCCACATGGACATATGATTTCATGCAGGAAGCCACATACTATTCCAAAATAGTTTTTGAAATAAATTAATTTATCAACAACACTTACTTGTCTAAAGATGGATGGAAGAATATGCTAAATGAGTTCAATAAGAAGACGGGATTAAAATATACTAAAAATAAATAAAAAATTATTGGGATCACATGAAAGCGGAGTTGACTCTTTTTAAGCAGTTGTTGAGAGGTGAAACAGATTTAGGATGGAATCCCACAAGAAAAATAATTATTGCAGATGATGATTGGTGGGAGCAAAAAATTAAGGTACATTGCTTGCCCTTTTCTATAATTATTTCATAACTCTTTTAATTATTAGTTTCATTTGTTTGCTTAGAGTAATTTTAAATTCTTTTTTACAGGAGAATTCTAAATACAAAAGATTTAGGAAGAAAGACCTTTTATTGATATGGTTTCGTTATGATGCTATATTTACTGATATTATTGCCACTGGAGAGAGAGCACGTGCAGCAAATCAAGTACAAGAGTCTGAAGTTGGGTTATATCAAGATGATGATGGAACAAATGATATTTATGATAATGACATAGAATAATGGAATAATGAGAGAAGCGATGAAAGTCATGACTTGCAAAATATGGATTCAATTACGTTTTCTGAGCTATCACTTAGAAAGCGAAAGTCAATAGATGGTAGTGGCAGTAGCAGTCAAGTGAAAAAGTATAAGATAAAAAGTAATTCATTATCACTAAAAGGGGAGATACACTCCCTAATTGAGTTCATGTCTAACAAAAGCACATCTAAATCTTCAGAGCCCACCATTGAGAAGTGCATGGACATTTTAAAAAATATTCATGGTATTCTTGGAAGGAGTGATATTTTAATTGTGTTGTAAACTTATTGACACAAAAAGAGGTGTGACATGTATTTTTCAAATTGTCTACTGATGAAGCTAGGAAATCTTGGTTGGAGTACAACCACCGACGATCATTCATGTGGAACAATCCATCTAATCCAATCTAAGAAGTTGTTGATGATGCCTTACCCATATTACATTAGCATTAGATATTTTAACTTGCCTTTTAAAGTATGTGCAGAAGGTTATATTTTCTTAATATTTTGTTTCCTGTTTAGACATAATGGTGGTTTAATCATTTCTTGTTTAGACATTGCGTGTTTTATTTTAATAGATGACTATAGTATCAACTTTGAAGTTAGCATCTGTAATTTTTAATTCATAACAGTTTGTGTGTCTGTTTCATTTCAGTTTAACGGAATGCTGGAACAATTACGTGTTAAATGACGAAAATGAAGAAGAGGAAAGCCAAGAAAATAAGGAATGGATAGCACTATATCAAATAGCATGTAAGAGAATATTGATATATTATGAGAAATATATTTGCAAGGAACCATGTCGTATATCTAAACGCACTGGGAATATATTTATCCAAGAGATATTATATGCAAATGAGATTCGGTGTTATGAAAATTTTCGATTGAGGAAGTCAGTGTTTCTTGATTTAAGAAAAGATCTAACTGATAAATATGGTCTTAAACCCACGCGTGGGATATCTGTCTATAAGGAGTTAGGGATGTTCTTGATGATTTGTGCACATGGTGCCGGAAATCGATTGGTACAAGAAATTTCTCAACATTAAGAAAAAACAATTCATAGGCATTTTCATAGTGTTCTAAAGGCCATTGGTAAGCTTGCAAGAGACATAATTCAACCACATCCAAGTTTTAATGATGGTGCAGGAGATCACAAGCCAACGGTATCTCCCTTTCTTTAAAGTAAGTGACATTTCTTACTAATTACATTATTATTATTATTTTACATTTTAACTCAAAAACATTATCTAGTATAAACTTATATTTAGTTTATGCATGTATATATTTTTAGGATTTTATTGGAGCATTTGATGACACACATGTGAAAGTAAGATTGCCTCAGGGTCAAGAGATACCATATATCGGGCATAAAGGTTATCTTACTCAAAATATTCTTGTTGTTGTCGACTTTAATATGTGTTTTATATTTGCATGGGCTGGGTGGGAAGGAGCAGGTCATGATAATCATATATTTGGTGAGGCACTTCGTAGACCCAAATTGAACTTTTCACATCCATCTAGGGACAAATATTATCTTGTTGATGCAGAATATTCACACATGAAGGGATACATAGCTTCATATAAAGGAGATAATGTAAGATACCACCTTGAAGAATTTGGTCGAGGTGCGACACGACAATTGCGAGCACCAAATGGATATAAAGAAATGTTCAATTATTTGCATTCTTCTTGCAGAAATATTGTAGAGCGAACATTTGGGGTATGAAAAGTAAGGTGATCTATTTTGCAAGATATGCATTTTTATCATATTGACACTCAAAGAGATATCGTATTGGCTACAATGGCGATTCACAATTACATTAGAAAGAAATGTAAGGTGGACAATGCATTCCAAGAAGCTGAGAATGAGAGATATGTGCCACGTGTTGATCCTTATGTTGGAAGATCCGCAAGAGTCAACGTTGTAAATGAAGAAAATGTAGAAAACCAAGGAGATAATAATATTTGGATGGCAATTCATGATCTGATTGCTCAAGATATTTATGATAGTTGAATGTTTTAATTTTATTTATCACAAACAATACATATTAAGTGCTTGTTTCTTCTCTACAAATACTATGTGCATTATTTAAGTTTTTTTTCTTAACTTTTGTTAATTTATACTCCCTCCATTCTAATTTATGTCTGTATACTTATCATAACATAAATTATATTTATAGAAAATGATATTATCTAATTATTTTTATAATTAAAATAACATGATAAATAGTTATTTTGTATTTGAATCTATGTAGAATCTAAAATTTTGAAAACAAATGACATTTTTAGTAATGTAAATTGTATAAGGTCATTTAAGTCATTTTAACATAAAAAGAGCTTATCAACATTTTTTAATCAAACAATTTCAGCTGCTTATTATTAATTTCAACACTTTTATCCAAAATCGTAACTGCTTATTTATTAAATCAGTTTCGACACTTAAAAGTACTTTTCAACACCTAATGCTTATCAACTACTCTAAATTAGTTAAGCCAAACGGGAGAGAGAACTACACATAAGTACAGTCCACGCACATAGTTAAATAGTTACTGCTACACTTTGTGCTTAGTTTAAAAAAGAAAATCGAAGAGTAAACAAATTCTATTGTGCAAAGAACTGGAGTTGAATGTTAATAATGTGTGTTTGAGAGCTGAACGTTAATGAAAATCTTGATGATTGACTGGTAAATGATGATTTTTATAAGAGTTCATTAATTAAATGGTCACTCAACTATTCAAAATTATCTTGTAAAGTCATCTTTCTTTCGTTTGTAACAGTAAAGTCACTTAACTATGCCTATAGCACTCAGAAGGTCACTCAACCAGATTTTATAAACTTTAGATTGTCAAATACATATTTTTCCCTCTAAATTATAACTTTTATCTTCTTCTTTTTTTTTTTTTTACCTTTTTAATATTATGATTTTTTCTCTTATTAATCAATATTATGGACTTACATATATAACAAATAAATTTTATTTAAAAATAAAAATTACTTTTCTAGCATATATAATGTCGGAATAATAATATAATTGAGAATAATTTTCAAGAATATATAATATATATTATAAAAATATCTTTATTTTAAATAATTATTTTTTATAGTACGTGCATGGAATATATATTTTAAAACTTTTATTTTCTTTCATTCTCAGTTGTGTAAATAAATTTTTGAGATTTGTTGTTAATATCAAAATTATTATTAAGAATAAATTATTTTAATTAACTTTCTACTATCAATATTTTATTGTTCCAATATTGTATATGCTTAAATACTATTTTTATTGTTCTAATTTTTAAATAAAATTTATTTATTCTAAGGTAAGTCCATAAATAAATTAAAAAGAGAAAAAAATTATAATATTAAAAATCTAAAAAAAATAAAAAGAAGATAAAAGTTGATAATTTAGAGGGTAAAATAGGTATTTGGCGATCAAAAGTTTGAGAAATCTAGTTAAGTGAGTTTTTGAGTGCTATAAGCATAGTTAAGTGACTTTGTTGTTACAAACGAAAGAAAGATGACTTTGGTAAATAATTAGTTAAGTGACTTTGTTGTTACAAACGAAAGAAAGATGACTTTGGTAAATAATTTCGGATAGATGAATGACCATCTGAGTAATGGACACGATTTTATAACTGTTGAACATTCAGAGTATGAACATGACGAATATAGTGAAGATGATAATTTTAAGTACAAGTTTCATGGATACAAAATTTTGGAAGAATTAACATAAATAGCCACTTATTAATATCTTAAACATATATATATGTGTGTGTGTGTGTGTGTGTGTGTTTGTGTTAGTATGTAGCCTATAATTGTTCTTTTTAATATGTGTACAAAAATTTTAAGTAACTATAGGGAAAAAAGGGAGCACATGTTTCACATTTTGGAAGAGGTATGCAGATACATATATAGGAGCGTGGCCCTCTTGTATTAGAGCCGAATAGGCTCCTTTTGGGCCGTATCCGATAAAAGGAGTTGATTGGACCTTGACCCGAGCCACTTGGGCTAAAACTCCGACAAAAACGTATTCTCCATTTGAAAATAATTTTCTATAAATGACTTCTTTCTCTCTAATGAGTTATTTAAAATAAATTATTTTTTAATTACTCAATCTCTCTCTCTCTCTCTCTCCCCTTATTTAAAGTAGATCTTTTGAGATAACGGTGTAAAATGCAGGGATTATCTTTGTCTTCCTTTTACAAAATAATGTAATAATTCTTGTTTCATTTTTGTCACTTGCGTAGAGAAATTTTCACTTCCAGTCATCCTATTATTCTCGTAAATTAACATGGAAAAATTGCACGTTTTTCATTTGATCACCGTTTCCGCCTTTTTATTTTCTTTTTTAATATATTCGATATGAATAATGGATACCATGACGTACAATTCGGGGGCAGATGTGAACCGAATAAGAACATTGATAAAGCAATTAGCTAAGAGGTTGACAAGACTTGGCAAAAATACTCTGTACCAAAGAATATTATTAGCTTATTACATCCCAAATATTTGGTTTTCAAAAATTCTAAAGTGAAGTATGGGTTATATTTACATATATTATTTATTCTTCAACTTATAGACAAGATCAATAGATTCCCTTCTAGAACGAAAGATAAGTAGTTACGTTTTAACCGTCAAAATGGTTCTCCATATATGCTTATACTAAAATGAATATTCTTGCCACTGTTATATTTGAAGGAAGCAACATTCTTTAATCTTTATTTAGCTGTTTGCCATTTAACTTGAATGTCGCATCAATGTTTATCTTTTATACTTTACGAGTTTACGTACAGATAGTTGCCTACACTAATAGCTTTGTTGGAAAAGAATTAAACCACTGGAAAATCTGAAGCTGACAGTATGTTGATTTAGAAGCTTTGTTAATTTATGTATTATACGTAAAAAATAAATTAATTCATTTCTGTAAACGTGATAAATATTTAAGTTATTACCAAAAGACCAAAGGAGCTTCTCAAAGTGATGAAATATTTTTCAATTTAACTTCTGATGAAGCTCTTCGTAAAAAATTGATTAGTTAATTAAAAATAAAGCAGTTGACATGATACAACATGTCAATAAACACAGTAGTGAAAATCTTTTATAGTCAATATGTATAAGTTAATTCCAATATTATATACCTTGAGAAATTCGCAGTATTGTTACTTATGCTGCATGATTGAAAAGATGCATGTATCTAAAACCTAAACACGTTGACTCCCACGCACAAAAGCATAAGTTCTGATTCCAAAATTAACAAAACAAAAATATTCGTGACTAGGAAGTCCACTTATAACATCTACTCATTTATCTTATGAAGATCAATAAGAGTTTATCAATTTAGCGGACGAGCCAATTATTATTATTATTTAAAAGAATGTTGACAAAGGTCGCCTAAAAGATAACAATTTAAAATGCACTGATTTAATAAAATTCAACACTATCAATGTATGTATATAGGTTAAATCCTATTTAAATGAAGAAACAAATGGTCAAAATGGGTATAAGACCATTCTTCTTCATCGTCTTCCATCTTTTTCTTTAAATTTTGATTATCATCCCTGGTTTGAGCAATTAATTATTACTTTCTCTCTTCTTTTTTTCCCTTCATGCATAGTATGGAGTAAGGAGACATATCAATTTGAAGAGCCATACTTAATGCATGTGGCGAATCTGAAAGTTATAGCTAGGAATGCTTTTAATTCTTTCACTTCTCTTCGTTTCTAGTACATTTAGTAAAAGAAAGTCATGTTGTGTCACCAACACCACATATGGGGTCGATGTTTCACCCCACACTTCTCGAATATGTAGTTATGGGGTCGATCCTAGCTAATTATTAGTGGACTTCCACAATATTAGCATTTTTCTTTTTATGTTTATCGAGGCTTAGATAGACGGGGAAAATATTATATAACGTTTCTTTTCTCAGCTGAGATAGAGTATGATATTTTAGGTTTTAGTCCTAATTTATTGACCATTAAACCAAGATCTTAAAATTGGCATATCAGACTCCAATATTTGACAACTTGGCTGAGTTGACTCAACAGGAGAAGTGAGGAAAACAATCCAAGTGGGGTATTAGGTATTTTTGCTTTTCTGAAAGTCGGTGAGCTGCTGATGCTTCAAATAATGAAATGAAAGAAGAGTAAAATCAGATTCATGTTGCAAAGAGACTAGACCTTTTTCTTTGTCCAAAGGGAACTTATTCCCATCCTTTCTTATTGTTTTTTCGGTGTTGACATTCAATATGTCAATAATTTGATCAGAAGAATAGCACCACTCAACTTTTCATATCATTTTCTAGGGGCATAAATGCCTCACTGCTGATGGCCATTTTGTAACTAAATGGGAAAATAGTTGTCTATTCTTGATATTCTTTCATTCCACGTAAACTTAAAAATTATATTCTCGTGGAATTTTAAATACGATGCAAGCTACAAAAAAGTAGTGAAAACATGTAGAAACGCATAGAACATAACTTGCTGGAAATCTAGAGATAAACTAGTTATTTCAAAGAATCCCAACCTGTCAACGTGTTTAAATACCTTAAAATACAACTTTTGCTCACAAACACTATAAAAGAACATACTCTTCTCTGTTTCAAAATATTTGTCAATTAAATTTTTTAATGAAGTCAATTATCAACATGCTTACAAGGACTTAATTATAAATGCAGCTTAAAACACTTGTTGCTTACGAGCACTTTTAAAGAGTATACTCTATTATATTGGAACACTTATCATTTACTTTTTGGTAGTCAATTTTGGATATTAATATTCTTGATCAAGATTTCTTCAACATTCAAAATAATTGAACCATAGCTTTTAATTATTGCAATATTCTTCGTGCAATTTATGCATCTTTATATATTAGTTTCAACGTCTAACATTGCTCCACATTGTGTTAATTAACTGGAACAGAGAGCATAAAGTAACAAATATTACGATATGAAAGTAGTACGCGTTATCCAAAAACATAAGTATACCCTTCTATACAATCCACTTCTTTATGACTACAGAGACGAAGCCATGGATAACCATTTGTGTTCCTAATTATATTACCCATATTATAAAACGTGCAAGCACTAATAACCGGGGAAATGAACTAAATAAACAACGGGGTTCCAGAGCTATAAAAGGTAGATTAATTGAAGTTGAAATGTAGACAAATTCAGGATTCAAGTTGTGTTTGGTACGAACGAAAATGTTTTCTATGGAAAATATTTTCTTAGAAAATGTTTTCCATAGAAAATGAGTGGTTTTATCACTCATTTTCCCTTGTTTGGTTGGTAAGTAAAAATCTTTTTGCGGAAAATATTTTTTAGTGTTTGGTTAGAGAGTAGAAAATATTTTTAGGAAAATAATTTTTGTGATACACTCTTCACCCCCTTTTTCCCAAGTCCCTATGTTTCTGGTGCTCCCCCCCCAAATACCCAACATTTTCATGACTCTATTTTCTTCAAAAATTTAATTATTCTTCCAAAATTCACACAAATCCAAAGGAATTAATGTGTTGCTTTACTTTTTTACACAAAAGCAACGTTGAAATTTATGCTCTATAACTAAAAAAAATATTCTTTTTTTGTTGAAAAAGAAAGTACTATTTCTACAACATAAAAAATAAGTACTCATTTTGTTGAAATGAAAGAAAATACTTTTTCTACATCATGAAAAGAAAATACGCATTTTGTTGAAATGAAAGAAAATACTTTTTCTATATCATGAAAAGAAAATACTCTTTTTGTTAAAATAAAAGAAAATACTTTTTACTAGATCATTTTGTTGAAATGAAAGAAAATACTTTTTACTATATCATTTTGTTAAAAGTAAAAAAAAAAATTCTAAATCATAAAAAGAAAGTACTTTTTGTTAAAATAAAAAAAAATTATATTATGAAAATAAAATACTCATTTATTGAAAAAAAATACTTTATTTATAACATGAAAATAAAGTATTATTAATAATATTTCTATTTAGGGTGGGGTGGGGATGGTGGGGATGGGGAATAGGGTGGGGAAGTTTGAAAAAGAGTTTTGAAAAATGTTTTCC
>AWOL01S0121238.1:0-32660 GCA_000715115.1 Nicotiana otophora
ATATAGCTGCCTTATTGGAATTAATTAAGCTTAATCCATTCTATAGTAGATGATTTAGTTTTGATTAGTTACACAGTCTTTTCAATGCATTTGATACAATGATTAAATGCAGAAAAATGCACAACACTTGAACTTACAACAATGCACAACACTTGCACATCAGTTGCAAAAATGCACAACGCCCGCACATCACTCACAAATGTGAGCAATACCTTCCGACTGTAATGAAAAAAAATGGATTATTTATCGTCTAAGATTCCATATGTTTTTTAATAGAACATACACATCCAACTATTTGTTGCTATGTTTTTCGATAAAATTATTTATCATAGAGAAAAAACATATAGAACTTTACATGAAGAAAATAAATAAAAATGAAAGTAAAATTGTTTATCATGGTGGTCAAAGGAGAAGTGTAGATATTTATAGTCGACCCTTATCTGAACTGGCTGGATATTTAGCTGGTATTTTAAACATCAGTCCACTCTCTTCTTCACTTCAAGCTCAACTGTTCTTTCAAAGTTATCAATTTTATTAATTACGAATTAATCTCATCTTAATCTCCAGTTTCTTTTTCCTAATCTCTCAAACTACTAATTTAAAAAAATAGAGTGGGCGGTTTTAGATTAATTAACTGTCTAAGTACAATTTCTATTTTTTGTTTTTGCATTTTGCGCTGTAGCAATGCCTGGTTTAGTGTCAATAAAAACTCCACTTGAAGCTCCGCCTTTGAGAATCTCCGTTTTCCCAATGATAAGGGGTTGGGTTAGGGTAGATTTGAACTGGTTAACCTGAAAACAAATTCGCCTCCGTCAACTTCACGCGCCAAGCCACTAAAAGTCGAAATGGCCGTCATTAAAGTCATTAATTATCGGGCGATCTACCTAAAAATTAATTTATTTTTTGAATCTTTTTATCCTGTAATTATTTTCTTTTTGTATAGCAACTTTAGTCACCATTAAATGTTGACTATATCGCCGCTAAAAGTCGAATAGATCGCCAATGAAGTCATTATTCATTTAGCAACCTACATGAAATATACTTTCATTTGATGGTCATAGAAATATCATAAATATCATTTGAGCCAATGAATAGTCATGTGGTTCATAACTATACTTTGACACTCTTAGACAAGCTCATTCTCACATGCTTAAGTACACAAAACATTGTTTAGTTATTTATGAACTTGAAAACATTCAAACCGTGTGGTCGTAGGCACGTGTTTGATGACATCCTAATTATACAATAACAACAACCCAGTAAAATTTTATTAACATCCTAATTATACTTAATCTAAAAGATAGATAGCCTACTATATCACTAACCTCTTGACTTGATCAATTCAATGACTATGATTTGGCTTTAGCCTTAGGCCTACCGATAACGATACAATTGAAATTTCGACCGAATATCGACTCACCCAACCTTTATCCATTATTTCCCACTCATTTATACTATCTATATACATTAACATCAGCAATTGAACCTTATTTTTAACATGATCTATATTAGCTCAATAGTTTATTTTGAAGAGAAAGTTAACACTCACTATGTTCTTAATCTATACAATAAATAGCCTAACTATGTTCACTAACCTCTACACTTGATCAATTCGATGACTATAATTTCTTTGCCTTAGGCCTACCCATAACCATGCAATTCGAAATCGGCCAAATATCGACTCACTCAACCTTTAACTATTATTTCTCACTCATTTATATCATCTACATTCATTAAAATCAGCAATTGAACCTTATTTTTAGCATGATCTGTATTAGCTCAATAGTTTATTTTGAAGAGAAAGTTAACACTCACTAGGAAGTAAACATGTCATAACCCAAAATCCAACTAGTCGTAATGACACCTAAACCAATCTGCTAGGTAAGCCAATTAGCAACAATCTAATTCAAATAAGATTTATTGAAAAAAATAATGAAAATATAACTGAATTTTTATACAAATAATTCTCAAGTACTGGTAGTACAAGTCACGAGATACTAAGACTTAGATTTATTATTTTCAAAACTGAATTGAAATAATTACAACATCTGTTTGAAATGTATATGAACAAAATTCTAATCTAATGCTACCAAGGACAAGTGATAGCCATAACTGCTATAGTATCACAAGCCGCCTAACATGGTCATATGCATAACAACACAATCCGCCCGGCGTGTTCACATGCATATCAACACAATCTGCCCGGCGTGGTCACATGCATCCAGTCCAATCATATCACACAGAGGCAAATATGCAAGAACACATATATGTGATGGATAAAATATCATATTTCATGCTCCTGAACTGATATATTTATATGCTAAAGTGTAGGCATGTGCAATGTGCGCTATCATAGCTCAAATAGGCAATTTATCACAGAAATAACAATTACCAAGTTTTATTAAGGAATTTAGCCTCTTCGTGATCTCAAACATAGCTCAAATAGTTCAAAACAATGATACAAATATGAGATACATTCTAGCTTAAAGCTTAACAGTCAACTCTAGGCGTATCCCGGCCTAAGCACTACCCCGAGCATGGATAAGTACCCCGGTGCTCGCACATGGGTTCAAACCCCACACATATGCGCACCCATAGCATGTAGCTATCACAAATAATTCAGGCAACTAGCGCCTCAACCAAGTATAGATAGGATTCTTACCTCAAACAAGCAAAGTCCAATACCAAGCAAGCCAGACAATACTTTACAAATGCCATCCCGCGCGTACCGACCTTTGAACGGCTCAAAACTAGCCAAAAGCAACACAAATACATCAAATAAAGCCTAAGGAAACAATTACAAATGATAAAGGTCGAATCTTTAATCAAAACCCCGAAGTCAACCAAAGAGTCAAACCCAGGCCCGCACCCCGGAACACGATGAAACTCACAAAAATCCGACAATCCATTCTACTACGAGTCTAACTATACTAGTTTCACTCAAATCCGACTCCGAATCGATGTTCAAAACTCAAAGATTCACTCTATGAAACTTTAGATAAAAATCCCCAATTTCCCTCTTGAAATCCTCAATCAAATGCCAAAAATTAAGATAGATTCATGAAATAAAATCAAATCCGAGTATCAAAAATTTACCCCAATCCGTGTGGTGAAAATAGCCTCAACAATCGCTCTAATCCGAGCTCCATAGCTCCAAATATGATAAAATGACTCAAGGTCCGAAAATAGAGTACTTATATGCACTGCCCAGTGGTACTCTACGCGATTGCGATGCACAAACATACATTGCCACAAATAACTCTATGCGTTCTCGGCACAAGCCTCGCGAACACGATACACACAGAGGACAGAACTACGCGAATGTGGTAGAGACGTCGCGAATACGAATAATAAGCCACCGACTGCCAGCTCATCCAAACACTACACAAACGCAATGAAGAGAACGCGAACGCGAACGCGAAGAAGACCAGCCCCCACAACCTACGCGAACGCGATCAGCTAGTCGCGAAAGCGGTGAAGAACTGTAACACCAGAAATCAGTAGAACACAACAGTGCCAAAATGATTAGAAACTCACCAAGCCCCTCGGGACACTGTCCGAATATACCAACAAGTTCCGAAACACAGCACGGGCCTACTCGAGGCCTCAAATCATACATAACAACACTGAAACGATGAATCGCGCCTCAAATCGAAATTAATGAACTTTGAACTATTCAACTTCCAAAACCCGTGCCGAACCATATCAAATCAACCCGGAATGAGCTCAAATTTTGCACACAAGTCCCAAATGACATAACTAACCTATTCAATTCCCAGAACCACAATCCGAACCCGATATCATCAAAGTCAACTCCCAGTCAAACTTATGAACTTTCCAAACCTTCAAATTTCCAACTTTCACCAATTAGTGCCGAAACCTTCTAGGAATATCCAAATGCAAATTCGGGCATACGCCTGAGTCCGAAATCACCATCCGGACCTAACGGAACCATCAAAACTCCAATTCGAGGTCAAATATGATAAGTCAAATTTGGTCAACTCTTCCAACTTAAAGCTTCAAACATGAAATTCATTCTTCCAAATCAAACTCCGGATCACCTGAAAACCAAAACCGACGATACACATAAGTCATAATACATCATACGAAGCTAATCGAGACTCCAAATAGCTGAACAGAATGCTATTTCTCAAAACTACCGGTCGAGTCATTACATTCTCGCCCACTTAAATATACGTATGTCCTCGAACGTGCCAAGAATCGTTCCAAAGCCATCAAATCGCCGTGTAACCTTACCATTTACATACCCGGGGGTGATCCCACGTCACCCCATTCCATATAGGTCTGACAACACCACATAACTGAAGATTATTGCTTCAACCTTAGCTTGTAAACCATAGATTTCCAACTTCCGGGATTTCCTATAAGACCCGATTCTCGCATCTACACATTGTATAAGTCTGAACAAGTTGTATCAAGCCATAACCATAACCCAAGATGCAATCACATGATATACCGCCTAACTCATGTACTTGTAGCAATAACTTCCGACCATAATAACTGCTAAAAACAAACTCGGTACCTGTGATAAACCTCATATCAAACAAAACCTCGTACTAAAACCTTCGCATAATGCTGATGATGAAAGAAACATGCAAAAACTCATAACCCAACTGCAATGCGTGACCCCATCCAACACTGGTCCATTTGAAATACCTAAAGCCACAATGCTCAAAATTAACAACCACGTGTAGTTCGACATCAAGTACATGAAGTGCATGACTATAACCATGAAGAAGCAAATAACACAATATACCACAGCCCGAAATGACCATAACCAAGGCGCGATCAACTATTCAACACCCCAATAACCATTTCGCTCGAATTTCGCTACAAGGCCCAAACAGAATCGCAACAGTGTGCATATAAACAACAAATCACAACCCATCATAGCATGGAATAGTAACACATAGAAAATATCAAATACGAATAAAATCAACTCTAACTGAATAGAACATCCCTCAATAATAGTAGTACAGAATCAACAAATTCGACCCGGTGTAGGATATACATCCTCCTCGGGCCTATCAATGGACCCACAAATAGATTTTGGTCATCCATAAATGGATAAATATCCCTCCAAAGTCCTCAATGATCTAATCATAACACGTATCACCATCTAACTAACTTTGGCCACATCTTCACAGTCCGCAACCCCGAAACAATATGCTTTTGAAAAATTCTAGTCTCCAAATCTATAGAACACATGAATCACCGTAGCAGATCCTAACTCCACCACTTGAATGAATAACACATCTCTGATACATAATCATCCCCACGAAAAGTACTTCTATAATTCTTCCATGCTACATAGCAAAATCTGAACATCAGTAGTCGATCAACCAGGCGAGTACCGCAATACCAATGAAGCATCTGTAAGTCAAAACACAATGCGCCTTCTGAAATGCACACCTTTCTCAGGAAATACCAAGTAGTAATAACATTCATCTAGTCATATGAAACCATCCATGTTATCTAAGAATTTGTCCTTCCTTTCAAAACTGAACCGTGACCTTGCACATGCAAATCTAAACCCAACACAACATACTGCATCTATCATGCCATCATATAAAAAGCACGAGAATATCATAATCAACTTTGAGTCACCAACAGAATATATACCCGATAAGTCAGAAACCTTCCATTTGATCCCATCCAGGAGAAAATCATAATACGCAACATGCTCTTCACGCCGGTAGGAAATATCCATCTCAAAATGTGGTAGAGACCATCGAGAACTCTTCGAAACCCATTTTCACTAACCAAGCCATTAGAAATTAATCTCTCTAACTCAACCAAGCCACGCAAGTCGCCAAACCCAAGAGTATTACCATAAAATACCTGTAAAGCCTCACCTCATCATAAGAACCAAAAGAACCGAGCATTCCATTACCATACTGATCCAACCTACTATCAAGTTGTCCTTTTTCCTTCGAGTTTCTTATGAATTTCCTTCACGTTGATACTTCTCCTCACCATAATACCACGATACTCGAACAAAACTCACCACACGAGACCCTAGCATAAAACCACAATGTCACACCTCTTTTTTTCCGAGGGATAGGGGATATGAGATTTTTTCAATTAAAGTGACATTATTCGAAATGAGATTATTTATTTAATCAAAGTCACCACTTGGAATAATTATTTTGGTGTCCTAAGTCATCGATTTATTTTAAATGTCAAATCGAAAAAATTGACTCTTATTTATGGTCTGCGAATAAGAAGACCGGGTAAGGAATTCTGTTAACCGAGAGAAGGTGTGAGGCACTCCCGAGTTCCGTGGTTTTCGTACGGTCTCTTAACAGTTAATATTTGGCCTAATTATCTGATTTATTACATGTTTTAGAATTCTTTATATGTTAATGCTTCTATACCGCTTTTAATTATTTTAAACAATTATGAAATTTATTTAAACAAGTCACGATGTCGCGCACTCGTTTATTTTTGTACATATTGCGAATCGCATCACGTGAGCCGTACCCACAATCTACATGCTTATTTTTATTATTGTTTGAAGTTAGGGTCGGGTCACATGAAATGTGCACTCGAATTTGGGATTACGTATCGTGACTATGACACGGGAACCGTACCCATGGTCACGATAATTTATTATTCACGCCTAAAGCAATGCTACTAGCGGTTTTTAATGAGATCTAGAATAAAAGAGCAACAAAATTATTTAAAGCCGACCTCAAAATACAAGCCCGAGTCCAAATTCATTTTTTGTTAACTCACAATTCAAAACTTGCTTTTAACTCTAATTATGTTCTCGGCGAATTTTAGTTCAAAATAATCGACCAAATAGATGACGTGTATTCACCTTCTAAAATGGATAAAACTAACTAATCCATGTCTGTACCCAAAATCAAATATAAACTCAACAAAATGAATTAAGTCAAGAAAATCTTAAATAAAGAATAAAACAGCAGAATAATTATACATCATTCAAAACCATCAAATATTGATAACGGGAACACAAAGAAAACATTTAGAAATCAGAGTAAGAAATGGACCTTCAACTGAATTTACAATTCAAATGCTTGGACTGTTTTGAAGCTCACAAGTAACAAGATCGCGAATAAAACCTCGGCAGGCGACGGACTGACCGAACTTCGCCGAGAAAACTCAAATCTCGCCGACGAACTCGAATTCTACTCGATCCGGAGAACACCGAAGCTCAAAGAGCTGACTGGAAATGAAATTTGGTGCGTTTTCGGGGTTACAACGGAGTTGATTTGAGTTGGATTTTTTATGCTATTTTGAAGCTATTTTTAGTTGAATTTTTAGATGGTTTTGAGGAGTTTTTCAGCTGTTTTGGGTGGAGATAGAAGAATATTTCTCATGGCTGAAACTTGAGTTAGGAGAAATGGAATTTTCAAGAAAAAAGAGAAGGCAGTGACTACTTTCTTCTTTCTCCTTACTCACTCGTTTTTCTTTAGCCTTTTTTTTGTTTCTTTTCTGTCCAGCCGTCCCCCCTTTGGAAATGATAGTGAGAGCCTTTTGTAGGGAGTAGGAATTAGGTTAGGTCAAATGGGGAGTGTGTATGAGCTTGAACGAGTTGGGCTCAGATCTGGGCCTTTAGTGGCAAAGTTTATGCTCAAAATTTGGGATTTCAACTCTTACAGTCCATCAATTAAGAAACATAATAATTTTAATATATACTATTAAATATAAAATTAATTTCAATTATTAAGGCAAACTATATGAAACTATTATTTTTGTATTTTTTAATTTTTGTGCTTTAAAACTAGAATTAAAATTAATAATAAAGTGAAATCTTATTAAAATAAACTTAAATAAATATTCTAGAAATACTAAGACTATTAAAGATAATTCTAATGTGCGGATCAAAAATTACGTGCTTACAGCTGCCCCTCTTTGCTTAGAAACACGAAGTGTTTTTGAGCAAAGAAACAAGTAAGCGACATAATTGATTTCTGGCCCGACACTTATTCAAAAGAAAAGAGAGATGGTTAGAAGATTGTGATTGAACCCTGGTATCTGAGCTGCCTACATATCCTTGGCTATAAAGGAATCAGGCCACGTATAGTTCAGAAATAAATGAAGTGATGGAGTGTGTGGAGAGGATGAGAGAGTCGAGTGAAGTTCCGTCGAGGCTTCGGTCCGTGGCCCTGTTATTACATCAAAATCTAAAAGGAATTAAACAAGCCTATCAGCTATGAGTTACAAGATTCCTATCTATAAGTCTTCTGAAGCTTGATCTTGAGTGTTGCCTGGTTGTTCATGCAGACTCTGATCTGAACCTTGATGCTTGCTAGCTGTAGGTGCTAGTTCATTCTTCTACGGCTTCTTCTGCGCAAAAACAGAAAATGTGAAGCTCGTAGCTTTAGTCATGTTTTGAGCAGTCCATATCCTTTCCATCTGCTCCTGCATTTGGATTCACTTATTTTTCTTTTCTTTTATTTATTCTGAATTGAGAATTCTTCTTTTGGTCATCTTGAACCTTGTGCCTCGAGGTAAAACCTGCTCAGACACCAAAACAAACAAACGAACAAAAATTTTCTGCCCCAGTTTTCACTAGAAAAATTTCGTGAGTTATTGTAACAAAATTCTAAATTACTTCTTTATTGAAAGCAATAAATAAAAGGAAACAAAATGGGAATGGTGTACCCTGAAAAGATCATTATGATGATTTTTTTTGTGTTTGTTTTTTGGATGGTGTTACTTTATGGTCCAAAAGAATGTCTCAACTAAGGATTGGTGTACCTTATGTTGGGAAAATGTGGCCAAGGAATGGTACACCCTATATTGGCAATGATATCAGGGAGTGGTGTATCCTGCATTTAAAATCAAATCAACTAGGGAATGGTGTACCCTATGTTGGAGAACACAACTAGGGATTGGTGTACCCTATATTAGTAAGGAAATGTAATCAGGGGTTGGTACCCTATACTGGTTTACTAAAAAGGAAATATAACCAGGGGTTGGCGCCCTATATTACTGAAAAGGAAATGTAACTAGGGGTTGCCGTCCTGTATTACTGAAAAGGAAATGTAACCAGGGGTTGGCACCCTGTGTTACTGAAAAGTAAAGGTAACCAGGAGTTGGTGCCCTATATTACTGAAAAGGAAATGTAACCAAGGGTTGGCGCCCTGTATTACTGAAAAGGAAAGGTAACCAGGGGTTGGTGCCCTGTATTACTGAAAAGGAAATGTAACCAAGGGTTGGCGCCCTGTATTACTGAAAAGGAAAGGTAACCAGGGGTTGGTGCCCTGTATTACTGAAAAGGAAATGTAACCAAGGGTTGGCGCCCTGTATTACTGAAAAGGAAAGGTAACCAGGGGTTGGTGCCCTGTATTACTGAAAAGGAAATGTAACCAAGGGTTGGCGCCCTGTATTACTGAAAAGGAAAGGTAACCAGGGGTTGGTGCCCTGTATTACTGAAAAGGAAATGTAACCAAGGGTTGGCGCCCTGTATTACTGAAAAGGAAAGGTAACCAGGGGTTGGTGCCCTGTATTACTGAAAAGGAAATGTAACCAAGGGTTGGCGCCCTGTATTACTGAAAAGGAAAGGTAACCAGGGGTTGGTGCCCTGTATTACTGAAAAGGAAATGTAACCAGGGGTTAGCGCCCTGTATTACTGAAAAACAAATGTTGAATCCCCTTTGCGAAAAGGTTCTACCTGAGTTAAACTATTAAAAGGCAAACCTAGGAAAAGAGTACTTCTTCCCGGATTAAGATACAAAAAGCAAGCCTGCGCGAAAAGTACTTCTACCCGGAAATATGAGCTGGATTTCCTAGGCGAAACTGTTCTACCTGAGTTAAGCTACGAAAACCAAGCCTGGGCGAAGAGTACTTCTACCCGGAACTATGAGCTGGATCCCCCAAGGCGAAATAGTTCTACCTAGGTTAATCTACGTAAAACAACCTGGGCGAAGACTACTTCTACCGGAACTATGAGCTGGATCCCCCTAGGCGAAAAGGTTCTACTTGGGTTAAGTTGCGTAAAACATCCTGAGCGAAGAGTACTCCTACCCGGAAACATGAGCTGTATCCTCCCTAGGCGAAAAGGTTCTACATGGGTTAAGCTACGTAAAATAATCTGAGCGAAGAGTACTTCGACCCGGAAATATGAGCTGGATCCCCCTAGGCAAAAAGGTTCTACCTAGGTGAAGCTACGTGAAACAACCTGAGCGAATAGTACTTCTACCTAGAACTATCAGCTGGATCCCTCTAGGTGAAAAGGTTCTACCAGGGTTAAGCTACGAAAAATAAGCCTGGGCGAAGAGTGCTTCTACCTGGAACTATAAGCTGGATCCTCCTAGGCGAAAACATTCTACCTGGGTTAAGCTACGAAAAACAACCTGGGCAAAGAGTACTTCTACCCGGAACTATGAGCTGGATCCCCCTGAGGCAAAAATGTTCTACCTTGGTTAAGCTACATAAAACAACCTGGGCGAAGATTACTTTTACCCGGAACTATGAGCTGGATCCCCCTAGGGGAAAAGGTTCTACCTGGGTTAAGCTACAAAAAATAAGCCTGGGCGAAGAGTACTTCTACTCGGAACTATAAGCTGGATCCCCCTAGGCGAAAACATTTTACCTAGGTTAAGCTACAAAAAATAACCTGGGCGAAGAGTACTTCTACTCGGAACTATGAGCTGGATCCCCCTGAGAAGAAAAAGGTTCTACCTGGGTTAAGCTACGTAAAACAAGCCTGGACGAAGAGTACTTCTACCCGGAACTATGAGCTGGATCCCCCTAGGCGAAAAGATTCTACCTAGGTTAAGCAACGAAAAACAAGCCTGAGCAAAGAGTAACTCTACCCAGAACTATGAGCTGGATCCCCCTAGGCAAAAAGGTTCTACTTGGGTTAAGCTACGAAAATGAAAGGTATGGACAGTAGTGATGCATGCTGAAAATAAAATAAAATGGAGATTTTGAGGGACTTACCTTATGTGATATTCATCCTTTGAGAATCGCCATTCTTCATTGCTTTGTTCCTGTTTCAAAAAAGAAAAACTGTGAGTTTTCAAAGTGGTGGTTGGTTTGCAGCCTTGATGGCGTTGACAGCTTGGCTTTGTGCCCATCCTTTTTGATGATGATTTCAACCTTCCACTAGATGTTTCGTGAATACCACTTGCATTTCTGGCCCCAGAGAGCCCGACTTTTCAAACTTTTACATGACGGTTGGTCGCGTGGGACTTAACCTTTTCAACTTTATTTTGCCTTTGGGGTATCTCACTTTCGACTTTTTTCCTCCAAAACTTTCAATTTCAAAGCATTGAGGAACCTTCGGCTTTTCAAACTTTTCCAAAATGGTTAGCCACTTGGGACTTAACCTATTCAACTTCATTTTGCCTTGTAGGCACTTTGATTTCCTCCTTTCTAGAGTTTTTGATTTCAAAACATCAACCACCATGGCCAACCGGGGTTGACTTGATGCCCCTACCAAGGCTGGGTGCCTCTTGAATATTAGCTTATATCAAACGAAAGCCCTGTAAATTAATTTTGCTATCCCTTCTTTGCCTTAGTTTTGGTATAGAGTTACACCGAAAGAGATTCAAAGAAAAACAAACAATGGAATGGACAATGAATTTAGACAAGAGGTATCCCTTTCGAGGGAAAAGGAAATAAAGACTTATCTAGAGTATATGTAGACTTCAATGACCATGGCATGCCTCTTGGACTGGATGCCTGATCTGTGTAAACCGACCGACTCTTAGAAATTCATCACAACTTTTGCCTCGAAACCGAGAAACAATGCCCAGGACTGTCAATACCAATGACTGTGAAGATCCTCTTTTCGATCAGTAGTGCCCTTTGTGGGTTTTCACCAGTTAATCTCTCATTTCTCTTCTCACTATCGCCTTATAGTGCCCTTTGCGGGTTTTCAATAATAAGACTCTCATTTTCATTTTCTCTACTCGTCATCACCCTATGGTGCTCGTGAGGGTTTTCACCAATAAGATTCTCATTTTATTTCTCTCATTTTAGTGGCATATGATTCAAGTGACTATATCCTCCAATTCTTGAATATTCTCGTTGATTGATCGGAAGGACTTGAAAAGGATTTGGGTAAAAAGGATTTGGATTGAATTACAACTTTGGAACCTCTCAGGCGAGACCATCTCCAAACCATTATAACATTTTCCCAGTTTTAACTTTTGGGGGAATGTGGATTTTTGTTTTGGTGTGACTGAACCCCGAAGAGAGGCTGCCTACGTATTCTTCCTGAATCAAGTCAAACGTAGTTCAAGCACATGAACTATTTTGATTTTATTTTGTTTTTGTTTTTGTTTTTCTTTTTTTTTTCTTCTTTGTTTTGTTTTTCTTTTTTTCTTCTTCTTTGTTTTTCTTAAATAACATCTTCAGGTTCCAAAGAGGGTAATCAAAAAAAGGTAACTGGCTCAAAAGGGTTAGCAAAGGGTTGATGGAGTTTGGATAGCGAGAATGAAAGCCTTCATCATCCCAATCAGAGAACATTAATGCTACATAGAGGGTCATGTGTGGACCTTTACAATTTGGAGCCTATTTTCCTTTAGCTTCTTCATGAGGTGGGAGGATACGTCTCAGAACGAGTTGTCCTATTTCACAATTCATGGGCCTCACTTTCTTGTTGTAGACACGGGTCATTCTTTGTTCGTACAATTGCCCATGGCAAACTGCGTCCAATAATTTTTCATCAATCAGTGTCAATTATTCCAATCAGTTCTGGACCCAATCTTTATCCTCAATCTCGGCTTCAACAATGATCCGAAGAGAGGCATGAAATCCGGGGCCTAACAGCGTTTTAGGATCTAGGCATGCAATCCGCAAGCATGTCATGTCATTAAAATCTGCATTAACAGAACTCAAAAGAGAATAAGAAAAGTGACAAGATTAAGAAAATAAACATTCCTCGACAATGAGATATTAATTTCATTTGTTTTTGTTTTAAAAAAAAATTCTTTTAAAGATAGAAGGGTTTACATCAGAAAGTAAGACAATAAAGTAAAACATACGGATTACACCCTGAAAATAATCTGGACGGAGAAAAGATAGCAAGACCGGCTACCGAGACTCCCGTCTGACAGGGAACTTTGAGGTTTGGCGACTGTTTTTTTTTACTTTTCTTTTGTCTCGGCAATGGTTACCATGGCCTTCAGTGCCAGATCAAATTCCTCATCATCACAGATCATTCCAACGACTAGCCCAGTGTTGTGAGCAGGTAACGTGTCCCACTGCTCCAGAGTGGTATTCCCATCTAACATAAGCTTGGTGCGAGGGGGACTCGGGGTTTGGCCGGTTCGGGGACACTGGCTGCAGTAGACCTAGCCCAATTAGCTTTTGAAACAAACTTGAATATAATTCACCAATAGGGGCGAACTGATTCCTTCTGAGGGGTTCTCTTGGACGAGGATTGTATTGGAAAACATTTGGCTGTGGGGTTAAATGGAGCTTTGGTAGGGACGAGCATTTTTGGGATATGGAGCTCGGTTTTGTGTATAATGCTCTAGCCGCGTGTAAGGTCGCACATTCATGATCGCATAGGGAGGTAGTGCCACGTCATAAGCATCATCTTGATGGGAAAATAGTGTTGTGGGACCTTAGGAAGCATATATAATTGGTTGAATGACTTGCGGGCCCCCTCGAGCTTGAAGCCATCATCACTCCCTCTTCCCTCCTGTTTATGTGAACCATTTTGAACAGTTTGTGATGTGGCCTTAAAGGCAGCATGACTCAAGATTCGGCCTATTTTAAACCATTTTCGACCATCTCCCCAATTTTGATAGCTTCGGCGATCGGATTACCTATATCGGACATCATGTTCTAGAAGTAGTCCGCCTCTTGGGCCTGTAGAAAGGCCATAATCATTTCTGCTTCGTCTATTGGAGGCTTTACCCTGGCGGTTTGCTCGCTCCATTTGACAACATACCCACAAAAGTTTTCTGCGGCTTTCTTTTTTCAAATTGGACACAGAGTTCTCTTTTTGGATTTTTCACTCTTGCTTTTTTTTTTTTCCCTTTTTTTTTTCTCTTTTTTTTCGCTCTTTGTTTTTCTTTGTTATTTTTTGTCACTCCTTTCTTTCTTTGTTATTTTTTTCTCTTTTTTTTCACTCGGTTTATTAATGGTTATGATTGAATCCGATGGGGATTGTCTACGTATCATGATGCCGCATATCAGATCACTGCGTAGTTCAGGAAGATTAGGAATAATGTAAATAAACTAACTCCTTTTTTTTACTTTGAGTTTTTTGGTTTTATTTATTTATTTATTTATTGGGTTTTTCAAATTTTATTTATTTATTTATTTTTAGAAATTTTGAAAAGATAAATTGTTTTTTCTTTTTTTGTTTTGAATTTCGATTTTTCTTTCGGAGAAAAACTTCTAAATAAAAATAAACATATTTTTGGATTTTGATTTGATTTTCTTTTCGAATGAAAGACTTATAAAAACAAAGAAGAATATTTTTTGTTTCAATTTTTTTTTTATTTGGGATTTTCTAAGGAAAGCCTTCTAAAGAAGGAATTAAAAGACAATATTTTTGGATTTTTTTTTAAAACACGTTTGGGACCGAAACCGATGAGATTTGCCTACGTCTCTCATATCCGGTAAGAATCATACCCGCGTAGTTCGGTTGGTGTTGACAAAATAGAAAAATACCTGGATTGTTTAGAACCGGGTAAGTTTCTCTCTCCTCATTATTGGATTTTCTTGATTTTCTTTCCCTATTCTAGAAGATGGTCAACATGCAAGCCGAAACAAATAAGTGCATAAGTATCATGTTAAATGCATCAGGATGATCTTTTGAATTGGGTAAACCTGTCCTACACGGATCCAACCCATGTGTTGAGTCCCCAAAGTTAAATGCACATGATACAAACAAACGTACTTACTAGGGATCTGTCATGAGGTTTGTTTTACTAGGTTTAAATCCTGGTGGAGAAGGTATCTAGAATGGCTTACTCGAGCGGACAACTCGAGCCGAGGAGCCTCAAGCGTCACCAGTAGTAGAACAACACTGGCTAGCTAATGGCTCTCCCGCCTAAACATGTGTGACTAAATCCTTCAGTAGAAGCTGGTAGGCTAACTGGCTTTATCTCAAGACAGAAATTTTGTGATGCTGGTAGGCAAACACAACATAACTAACTATCAGAAGACTCAAAGAGAAGAAGGGTTTCGTAACAGTTCTATATACAGTTCAAGCAATATCAAAGCGGTAAAAAGCGTCATTTAGCACATTAGTCTCAAAGACGTAAAATATCAGATAATAAACAAAAGTCAGGTATAAAAGTTATTCTAAGCTCGAATTCTGAACCCTGAACCAGAAGTTCTAGGTTCTTATTCCCCAGCAGAGTCGCCAGAGCTGTCACACCTCCTTTTTCCCGAGGGATAGGGGATATAGGATTTTTCCAATTAAAGTGACATTATTCGAAATGAGATTATTTATTTAATCAACATCGCCACTTGGGATAATTATTTTGGTGTCCCAAGTCACCGGTTTATTTTAAATTCCAAATCGAGGAAATTGACTCTTATTTATGGTCTGTGAACATAGAAAATCGAGTAAGGAATTCTGTTAACCCGAGAGAAGGTGTGAGGCACTCCCGAGTTTCGTGGTATTCGCACGGTCGCTTAACAATTAATATTTGGCCTAATTATCTGATTTATTACATGTTTTAGAACTCTTTATGTGTTAATACTTCTATACCGCTTTTAATTATTTTAAATAATTATGAAATTTATTTAAACAAGTCGTGATGTCGCGCACTCGTTTGTTTTTGTACATATTACAAATCGCGTCACGTGAGTCATACCCACGATCTACATGTTTATTTTTATTATTGTTTAAAGTTAGGGTCAGGTCACATGACATGTGCACTCGAATTGGGGATTACGTATCGTGACCATGACACGGGAACCGTACCCATGGTCACGATGATTTATTATTCACGCCTAAAGCAGTGCTACTAGCGGTTTTTAATGAGAGCTAGAATAAAAGAGCAACAAAATTATTTAAAGCCGACCTCAAAATACAAGCCCGAGTCCAAATTTATTTTTCTAACTCACAATCCAAAACTTGCTTTTAACTCTAATTATGTTCTCGACGAATTTTAGTTCAAAATAATTGACAAAATAGATGACGTACATTCACCTTCTAAAATGGATAAAACTAACTAATCTATATATGTACCCAAAATCAAATGAAAACTCAACAAAATGAATTAAGTCAAGAAAATCTTAATCAAAGAATAAAACAGTAGAACAATTATACATCATTCAAAACCATCAAAGATTGATAATGGGAACACAAAGAAAACATTTAGAAATTAGAGTAAGTTTACAATTCAAATGCTTGGACTGTTTTGAAGCTCACAAGTAACAAGATCGCGAACAGAACCTCGGCAGGCGACAGACTGACCGAACTTCGCCGGAGAAACTCAAATCTCGCCGACGAACTCGAACTCTACTCGATCCGGAGAACACCAAAGCTCAAAGAGCTGACTAGAAATGAAATTTGGTGCGTTTTCGGGGTTACAGCGGGGCTGATTTGAGTTGGATTCTTTATGCTATTTTGAAGCTATTTTCAGTTGAATTCTTAGATAGTTTTGAGGAGTTTTTCAGCTGTTTTGTGTGGAGAAAGAAGAATGTTTCTCATGGCTGAAACTTGCGTTAGGAGAAATAGAATTGTCAAAAAAAAAAGAGAAGGCAGCGACTACTTTCTTCTTTCTCCTTACTCACTCGTTTTTCTTAACCTTTGTTTTTGTTTCTTTTTTGTCCAGCCGTCCCCCCTTTGGAAATGAGAGTGAGAGCCTTTTGTAGGGAGTAGGAATTAGGTTAGGTCAAATGGGGAGTGGGTAAGGGCTTGAACAAGTTGGTCTCAGATTTGGGCCTTTAGTGGCCAAGTTTGTGTTCAAAATTTGGGATTTCAACTCTTAAAGTCCATCAATTAAGAAACATAATAATTTTAATATATACTATTAAATATAAAATTAATTCCAATTAATTAAGGCTAACTATATGAAACTATTGTTTTTGTATTTTTCAATTTTTGTGCTTTAAAACTAGAATTAAAATTAATATTAAAGTAAAATCCTATAAAAATAAACTTAAATAAATATTCTAGAAATACTAAGACTATTAAAGATTATTCTAATGTGCGGGTCAAAAATTACGTGCTTACACACACCTCCCTAAGGCCCATAAGCCGTTATATTTCCTCTTAAGCACCCCAAAAGTACCACAATAGAGACATTCACTCTGAAAAGACCTTCTGCGAATCTAAAGCCGTTTCCCTCATTTTCCTGATACTGAAATGTATGATCCATAATGATATAGGAATAATGCAATTCCCGACACCATCCGATGTAAATCTCAGATTCTAGCCATATACAAGTCCGAAAAATTCTCAAATTCCATATAGGAATCGTAAACTTTTTAGAACCTCCTCGAGAGTCATCTATTTTGCTCAAATCTCAATTGATAGCCCAGACGTGCCGAACAACCTATGCCCAATTAGCACAACAACACCCAAAGAAGTAGCCCCGCCATAACGCAACCGAGCAAATTTCTACTCCGTGCGCACTACATTCTTCATGAATAACAACTCAATCATTCCACGATTATCATATACTCATAAAGTATAATACATCACGCATCCAGAAATTTCCTTGCTTAAGTCATCCTCAAAACCAACATCTGCAAGTCATAACTGATCCACAAGTATGCCTTAGACTGAAACCAATACAACACATAAACATGCAATCAAATTGTCGATAACAGACTCCCCCACTTTGCTCAAAGCCATAGATCAAAACACTCAAAACTCACAATGACCATACTTAGTTACTACCATAATACCGTAGTGAGATTCAACTAAATCCTTCACAAGCTCATGTGACACAACCCATATAATACCTCAAATCATCTGCTAAGCTCGAATTCATCCTCGTATCAGTCAAGCCAACTTCCCTAAGCGATCCAAACTCAAGTTGCTACACATATAACCCACCGATAAGAGAACTCTCCACAGAAACAACATAGGGATCACACAACCTTAGGATACCCCGTATGCGATCACCTCTCTAATTCCAACCACAACTACTACGCAGCCACTTAATCTTCCTGATTCTGAACTCATCAACAAGGCATGTGTCACGACCCAAACCGATGGGCCATGACGAGTGCCCGAGCCTACCTGTCGAACACCCCTAAGCATACGTCTAAGATAAAACATAAAATAAGTGTAGGAAATGCATAACGTCTGGCAGCAAACTACTTAATTGTGTGAATAACATAAGCGAGAAAAAGTACCCAAAAGACAAATGTACATATATATATATATATATATATATACACATGATAAGGCGAGCCGACAAGGCTAACTGCTATCCGACTATACATGACAGTCTACATACCTCTAATAGAGTATACATCTGTATAAAGGATGGGATTGGGCCCCATCATACCCATATATATATACAAACATATCGTACCAAAACCTAAAAGCAGCTCCGGATCAAATGGAGCATGCCAACTCTCGCTGAGCAATGATCCTAAGAAGGGAAACCGTCAGCCTGTCTACCGGCACCTGCGGGCATGAAACACAGGCCCCATTAAATTGGGACGTTAGTAAGAATAATGTACCGAGTATGTAAGGTGTGAAAATCAGTATATAAAAGACATAAAAGAAACATGGAGTAAAGGAATCAGCCTGTAAGTCTAAATAACTTAGTGAATCCTTAATTTTTTTATAAAGTCATGCATGTGCGTATAAATATCGTATCATGCATAGGTATATGTGTACATAACATCATCAAGCCTCTAAGGGAATCCCATCATATCATCTCGGCCTCTGTAGGCGAAATCATTAATGTATACCAATTGATCAGGTGGTGGTGCGTATATAACGCCGTAACTTTTTTCATATCCCATATACATATAATATATGCGTATATAATGCCATCTTATCATGGGTCAATGTACATGTATAGATGAGTGAAATACATAAGAAGTAAGTTAAAAAGATTTCTCGGAATATCATAAGAACAATATGCCTTCGGATAAGCTTTATCAATTACGTATTTTTCTGAGACCCATGAACAGAAGATATAATAATAAGACACATGGGAATTCAAGAACATAGGCAACCCTAGTGCTTCTATGAATAGAGGCATTTATGGAAGTTGTGCCTTTGCTCGTTTTATTTGTATCATAGGGATCATGCCAAAAGGAAAGAAGGAATAACCTTAACATACCTGAGCCGATTCTCTTGACAATCTTTCTAACACACGTCAATTGCGACAAAACATGTAACGATGGATCGAAGTACGGGAAAATGCGTATGATATTTTTTGAGAAAGATTATACCGTGCTCCTTTAGAATTTGCAACTCACGCTGCTATAGCATATATATTTCCTAATGATATAGGGAGGTGTCTTTATCATAGCGGGTGTGGGCCCCACTTTATGATATGACTTAGCCAAAGAATTTCCTAAATATGCCACCTAGTACCATAACTTACCTAGTCAATATTAGGCTTGATTAAGAACCCCTACTTGCTGCCACGTTGGGAGGTATTAAGCTTATCCACTGTTTCCTAATTAGTTTGTTAATCTCCCTCTAAATCAATAATTAACCAATTACCTACATAATTAAGAATTATCTCAAATTACCTTAAAATACTAATCACTTTTAACACACTTTATATACTTTACTATCATGGTCATGTGGTACATTGTATGACACTAGTCCATAAATACGGGGTATTATAGTTTGGACCATATTTTATCCCAAATTGTCAAACTTCAACGAAACTCATTTTCTTCGATTTGTTTACCCTCTAACCTTCACGACACTAACTTATCACCTGCTATAAATAACATAATTACCTATATCCTCAAAATTAATGTCATTCCCGAGCTTATGTTGATCAACTTATGATGAAACTTTAACGTATGAAAATGCGAAATGTAACAACATGAGAATCTAATTCGTTCAACAATTAAACAACATGAAAGATCCTATAACACACTCATAATTCGAGACTATACGTCACATCAAGACAGAATCAAGGACCAAATAGCCCTTTTTACATCTCAAGAAAACTCTTTTCATCACATTCAAACCATCTGAACACAGCCCGCAGTCACATCATACCCATCATATAGCCATCCAACCATTCATCGAGCCACAGGCTCCACTCATAGGGACACTACCAGACATATAAGTCCAAAAGAATACGCTCACATAGCCAAAATCACCGTGATCAAGCTACAGTCAAAACCCGGCCTCAAGTCTCCCAGACTGGCCTATCATCGACACACAGAAAACACATCTCACACCTCATCCATAGAATCACAAACCATCGATGCACAACTGATACTGAGCGCTCACATACACATGCGAGTGAGTGAAAGGAATTCAAGGAGTTACGCTTCAAGCTGAATCAAAGCCGCACGATAAGAAAAGAAAGATGAGAAGTTTATCCTAAATACCATGTAGCCTCTCGAAGATAGGTATGGACGTCATCATACTGATCCACAAGACTCTACTAGACATTTGCTCATGACTCGTAAAACCTATGAACCTAGAGCTCTGATACCAACTTGTCACGACCCAAAATCCAATTAGTCGTGATGGCACCTAACCCAACTCGCTAGGTAAGCCAATTAACAACAATCTAATTCAAATAAGATTTACTGAGAGAAATAATGAAGATACAACATAATTTTTATACAAAGAATTCCCAAGGATTGGTAGTACAAGTCATGAGCCACTAAGACTTAGTTTTTTTTTCAAAACTGAATTGAAATAATTACTACATATGTTTGAAATGTAAATGAACAAAATCTGAATCTAATGCTACTAAGAACAAGTGATAGCCATAACTGGAATATAGGTACATCTTCAATGTCAGCCATCGCCGTACACAGCAACATTGACACAAAGATCTGCACGCAAGGTGCAGAAGTATAGTATGAGTACAACCGACCCCATGTACTCAATAAGTATCCTAACTAACCTCGACGAGATAAAAGAGGCAAGAACTATGGATTACTCATTAGCATCTGTGCAGTTCAATATTCTAACAAGTATAGAACAGGTATATGATCAAATCAGGAACAATCTCAGGTAAAACCCCATTTTTCTTTTTATGCTCACAATTCTTGGTTTTTAAAGTGTTCTGCTCAGTAAACAATCCAGCATATAAGGAAGATGTGCAAGTAAATCAGGTAATCAGTCAAGGGATTTGCATGTAAAGATGAAATACAATAACCAAATATCAGCACGTTAGCGTGTAACCCGATCCAATAACGGTAACCAGCTCTCCCAGAGCTCACATCAATATCAACCGCATGGACAACTCACGTGCTATAGTATCAATATCTGGATCCACACGGATAAATCACGTGCATCACAGACAACTCAAGTGCTATAGTATCAATATGTGGATCTACACGGATAACTCACGTGCTATAATATCAATATATAGATATGCACGGACAACTCATGTGCTGCATAGACAACTCACGTGCTATAGTATTAATATCTGAATCCACACAGATAACTCACGTGCTGAACGGACAACTCACATGCTATAGTATCATAACCCGCCCGGCGTGGTCACAGTCATAACAACATAATCCTCCCGGCATGGTCACAGGCATATCAACACAATCTACCCGATGTGGTCACACGCCTACAGTCCAATCATATCACCTAGAATCAAATATGCAAGAACATATGTATATAATGGATAAAATATCAGATTTCATGCTCCTGGACTGGTATAATGACATGCTAAAGTATAGGCATGTGCAATGTGTGCTATCATAGCTCAAAGAAATTTATCACAGAAATAACAATTATCAAATTTTATTAAGGGATTTAGCCTCTTCGTGACCTCAAACATGGCTCAAATAGTTCACAACAATGATATAAATATGAGATACATTATAGCTTAAAGTTTAACAGTCAACTCTAGGCATATCATAGCCTAAGCACTACCCCGAGCATGGATAAGTACCACGGTGCTCGCACATGATTTCAAACCCCACACATATGCGCACCTAGAGCACATAGCTATCACAAATAATTCAGGCAACTAGCGCCTCAACCAAGTTTAGATAGGATTATTACCTCAAAAAAGCCAAGTCCAATACCGAGCAAGCCAGACAATACTCTACAAATGCCATCCCTTTCGTACCGACCTTCGAACGGCTCAAAACTAGCCAAAAGTAACTCAAATACATCAAATAATACCTAAGGAAACAATTACAAACAATAAAGGTCGAATATTTAATTAAAACCCTGAAGTAAACTAAGAAGTCAAACCCGGGCCTGCACCTTGGAACCCAACGAAACGCATAAAAATTCGATAAACCATTCAACTACGAGTCCAACTATACTAGCTTTACTCAAATCTGACTCCGAATCAATGTTCAAAAGTCAAAAATTCACTCTATGAAACTTTAGACAAAACCCTCAATTTCCCTCTTGAAATCCTCAACCGAATGCCAAAAATGAAGATAGATTCATGAAATAAAATCAAACCGAGTAAAAAATACTTACCCCAATCCGTTTGGTGAAAATCGCCTAAGAACTCGCTCCAATCCGAGCTCCATAGCTCCAAATATGATAAAATGACTCAAAATTCGAAAATAGAGCATTTATATGCACTGCCCAATGGTACTCTACGCGATCGCGGTAGTACCCTCGCGATCGAGATGCACAAACATACACTGCCACAAATAACTCTACGCATTTGCGACACAAGCCTCGCGAATGCGATACACATAGAAGACATAACTACGCGAATGCGGTAGAGATGTCGCTAACGCGAATAAGAGGCCATCGACTGCCCAGCTCAGCCAAACACTACGCGAACGCATACAAGAGAACGCGAATACGAAGAAGACCAGCCCCCACAACCTAAGCGAACGCGATGAAGAATTGTAACACCAGAAATCAGCATAACACAACAGTGCCAAAATGATCTAAAACCCATCCGAAACGCGTCGTGCGGGACCCCGTCCGAATATACCAACAAGTTCCGAAATACAATACAAATCTACTCGAGGCCTCAAATCACACATAACAACACCGAAACGACGAATCACACCTCAAATCGAATTTAATGAACTTTGAACTTTTCAACTTTCAAAACTCGTGCCGAACATATCAAATTAACCCGAAATGAGCTCAAAGTTTGTACAGAAATCCCAAATGCCATAACGAAGCTATTCAAATTTACAAAACCACAATCCGAACCCGATATCATCGAAGTCAACTTCCGGTCAAACTTATTAACTTTCCAAACCTTCAGATTTCTAACTTTCGCCAATTAGCACTGAAACCTTCTAGGAATATCCATCGAAACTCCAATCCAAGGTCAAATACTAAAAGTCAAATTTGGTCAACTCTTCCAACTTAAAGTTTCAAACATGAAATTCATTCTTCCAAATCAAACTCCGGATCACCTGAAAACCAAAACGACGATACACACAAGTCATAATACATCATACAAAGTTAATCAAGACTCCAAATAGCTGAACAGAATCCTAGTGCTCAGAACGACCAGTCGGGTCGTTACAAAACATCTAGCAAGTTCTTCAAAGATATGAACCACATCCAATTCTTCACATCAACTAGTAATGTATTAAAGTTCCTCGCAAAATGGCATTCATGCTCACAAAATGAAAGCATGAGTTAGACTAGTTCTCAAATAAGTGATTCATTCCTAGATTCGAAAGGGAAACATGCTTTACACTTCTAGGAGCAAAAAATATGAATTTGTTTTTATATTAAATAGATGCGCAAGAGTAATCTTTTCAAGGAATTTAAAAACGAATATTCATTGAGTTTAATTTTTGATATTGTTGGATTATGGGTCGTGGGTTGCTCCATGTGGGCTGACCCGACTTGAATAGGAGAGATAAGTGAGAGAGGTTAAGAGAAGTTACCACTAAATCACAAACTCCCACTAAAGTCAACGTGCAAAAAAGGGAGTGGTGGGTTATCTTCCTTAACCGCTATTACTCTGCCTATTTATGTTAAAGAGAAAACACAGAAATTATTTTCTACCAGTGAAAAATCAACCTCATATTATTTACCTGTTGATTGTTTGGATGGATTTATTAGGATTGCAAAATTTTATGAGAGATATATGAGAATTGTGAATGATTTCTTCAAAACTCAAAAGACACCGTGCCGTTTCTCATAAGGAAACTACTGATGGAATTCTTTATTCCAATTTTAATGTCTTTTGGAGTAGTCATTTGTAGTGATGACATGATGATGGCATAGTGATTGATTAATTTTTTTTAATTCCTTTATAGCTATTGACTGACACTGTATGAGTTATAAATCATGGTCATCAAAACAATTTTGTTTACTTATAAATCATGGTCATCAAAACAATTTCCGTTTCTCATGAGTTATATTTTCGTCGTTGCATTATCATTTTAGATTATGTTGTTGTGACTTCACATAATTCAATGTGCCATGTTAAGTTATGCATTGTGCAGTGACCAATTTTAAGAAGCCATAACATTAAGTGTTGTACTGCATATTTGCTTTTTGCCGCATACAAATTGGTGTATGCACATTTTATGCCACGACGATTTTTATACATATAGATGTATGATCACGCCCAACTATGCCTCCTAAGAGGTCTAGCGGTCGTTGAAAATATAATTCGATTTACAAGTCCGGAGTCGAATCCCACAGGGAAATAACGTGCTAATTAAAACTAATAGCTTTGCACGAATTCAAGTAATCAACCTTCAGAAATATTATATAACAATTTCAGAGTTTACTAACTAAGATCAAAGTAGTTAAAAATGCAGAAATTTATAACTAACAAAGAAAATATTGTAGATAAGATTTGGAAGAGTCTAAGGTTATAACTTCCCCTATTGTCGGAATCTTTCCCGCTATGTTTTTTATGAATTTGTCTAAATATTCTCTACTAATCGTGAGTACTTTGATTGTCGTAGCTCTCTCTCGAGCAACTACTACAATTTACTAGACGTATTCTCTCGAACTACGCTAGTTGGTTCTAATTTACCGCTCACTATGATCGCACCAAGACTTCATTATCTCTAATCCCGCCTTTAAACCCTCCGTATCGATCTCTCAACTATGTTAGGAATGGTGTTGTTCAACAACTACCTAAATGTGTACTCTTTCTCGAGCAATATACACACTAAATATGCATAGTTAATTGAGAGCTCTTCGATTAACAACTATGAAAATATAGTTGAACAAGTAGAGAAAATTCAAAGGCAAATCTATATTAAACGCAATAGTAAATCATCCTCCAATAAGTTCCATCAAACCTTAGATAAGAGAGTTTAGCTACTCACAAATACAACAACAATTAACATAATGTTCAAAGATATTAAACTATAAAGTAAAGAGATAAAGGAAGGGAAAACTCGTTTGATTCTTGCTCCAGAGTGCTTGGCAGTCTTTTTCTTCTCCAAAATTATGTCCAACCCTAGAATAACTCATTTGGGAAGTATTTATGTCACTCCCCCGATCCAAATTCGGGTTTGGGTCTTTTAACTCACGACTTTTAATTACCGTACTATAGACCTCGCGAAGCCTGGTCTGTAGCGCGGTCGACTTGGATATAGACCTCGCGAAGCCTGGTCTATAGCACGGTCAACCAGGCTATAGACCTCGCGAAGCCTGGTCTACAGTGCGGTCGACCTGGCTATAGACCTCGCGAAGCCTGGTCTATAGCGCGGTCGACCTGGCTATAGACCTCGCGAAGCTTGGTCTATAGCGTGGTCTACCTGGCTATAGACCTCTCGAATCCTGGTCTATAGCACGGTCAACCTAGCTATAGACCTCGCAAAGCCTGGTCTGTAGCACAATTTGGGTACTTAATGCTTTTGGCTCTGTTCTTGCGGTTTTGTCCTCATTTTGTGCAACTTTCATTCGATGATTCATTCTGATATTCTTACACATAAAACAACACAATTTAGCGCAATTGTCGCACAATAACTCACTTAAACCAATAAAATATAGGGCGAGTAACGTGCTAAAAGTATAACATGTTTGCCTAACATCAATATATTAATTTTTTTTTCTGGATATCCTTTTGGTATTTGTTACAAGATAAAAATGATTCAATGTGCTAAGACTATGCATCTAAATTATTAATGAATTGGTCTTAGTACATATTTTTTTTGTAAAATTATTTATCCCTATCCCTTACATTGATATACTTCTACGAGTTATTGTGACATATTGTCACGCCTTAACCTCGGGGAGCACAATCGGCGCTCAACAGAGTTACCTCGGTCAAGCAAGCCTGCACAGTATCGTCCCAACTCACCCACAAATAAAGAGAAGAATACAGTTCATTAATAAGTCAATAAGAAGTTATGTGAACAACATCGGTTCATTTCCATTAGTTACGTCATTAACAAGTTTTTAAAATAGTACATTTTACAATCATAGTTAAAGTGGAACAAATGATAAAATTATGACATTTTTAGTTTAAAATTCCCCAAAACAGACACAACCCATACTATGTCTACGGAGCCTCTAACAGGAACAAAAGAGTTCTAAAGTATGGAAGATACAGGACCCTGAAATAAAGTGGGGCTCACCAAATCAGCTGAGGAGAGGGTGTGCTGCTATCACTGATCAATACCACCTGCTATGGAACCACCTGCATCCATTAAAGATGCAGCGTCCCCCGGCAAAATGGACGTTAGTACATATAGAATAGTACTAGTATGTAAAACTAAGAAACCTCTCAATAGAACGAGCTACAGTAAATGGACAATAAGAGACTCAAACGGTATCAAAATGTCACATTAGGGAAAACGTAAATTTCAAGTAGGTTTCAGAGATCTTTAGCACTGATATACCACCGTGTTTTAGCACGGAGTCTGATCTCAGCCCGACCGGCTAAACCGTCTCACCCCGAGACATACTCACGATACTATCATGTACACGGCATGTCGTCCGATCTTAGCCCGATCAGCTAGGCCGTCTCACCACAATATCGTGTGGGTCGACATTACATCACATCTAGCTAGCAATAATCTCATCACATTTAAGAAAAAAATATCTTAACACACCAATCGCATCCCATATAAGGGAAAACATTCTCATCACATTAACACGAGGATTTACCCCTCAATCACTCCTACCCGGCACGTGTAGTTTCGGGGTTAGATTGTTCCGACCTACCCTTCCTCGGTGGCTAATCGATACTTCCGAAGCATTTGTTATTAAAAGTATTTATCTCTCAATTCATATTATTTTACATGTCATTCATTTTATTGACATCATTGGCTATAATGCAATATCATTCTTGGCATATTGGTCGTACTTCATAATTCAGCTCACTATTCCATTTTCAATCATTATCATGGATAATCAACAACAAGGCCTTTCAAATTAAAACTTTAATCACATACTTGAGCAAATTAGGGTCTTAGAACATATGATCTCTTACACAATTGACATGATAACTTTCATAAGAATTCACACTTTTAAATCATAACAATGTAACTCACAACCCATACTTAAACCACATTCTCAAACATTAACTCAACATAACAAGAATATTTGGAATACATATTGAACGCGTAATTATTTTGACACAAGGCTTATTTGACAAAAAATCAATTTATAAGGGCATCACGAGACTTACAAGGACATTACGGGGTTCAATTCTAAGAGAAGAGTTTAGCCAACATATCTTGCCTAGAGCCTTTTTAAATTACTACAATGTTCTGGAATTCTTATCTTCTTCGATCTATTTGAAAATATAGCAAAATTGAATACAAATTAGGAGAGAGTTTATGGTTCCAGCTCATTTGAGCATTTTATCAAACACTAGGTGGGTATTATGATTTCAAGGTCCTCCCATGGTGGATTCTTTTACCCCCACTACCCAAAGTCTACCCAATTTAGCTCAACATTCTTTCCCCAACCCTTGATAGTACATGCATGTAAAAATAAACAACCTACACACCCAAGAATTGCCTTACTAATTACCTATTTTTAGTTAATTTTCGAAATTGAGGGTAAGGGTGTAGAATCTTACCTCTAGGATGAAGACCTAATGTGTTTTTCTTGTTAATCTTCCAAGATTTGAGTAAGAATTAAGGAACAATTGGTTGAGGAACTCTCTCCCTCTCTAGAGTACTTTCTCACTCTCAAAATGTCAGGTTCTTACTTTAAAAATGGTCCATAGAGTCTATATAACAAAATGAGGTCGGGTTATAAAAATAAAAAAAAATAAAGCTCCGAAGCAGAATCTGCGGTCACATATACAACCGCATAATGCTTCTGCGGTCCGCAAAATGGGCCGAGAAATGGCCCTCCAGAACTGGACAATCCTGCCCCACTCTGCGGCTATTCTGCGGTCCGCAAACATATTCTGCAGTCGCATAATGCGCCGCAGAATCTCCCTCCGGATAATTTTCATGTTGGTTATGCGGTCCATGTGCGGCCTGTGAAAAGGTTTTGCGATCGCATAATTGACCGCATAATACCATCCAACCTTGCCCAGTTTCCTGTTATACTTTGCTGCCATTCTGCGGCCCGCAGAGTGATTCTGCGGCTGCATAGTGGGACGCAGAAATGTCTTCTTCTGCCAAAACTTTTCTTTTACTCCCCAGCACTGTTCAACTCAAAAAGTTTGTACCTCGAGTTTTTACGCAAAATTCACGGGGCCTTACACATATGTTGTAACATTGAGTGGTTGTAGCCATTCTTATTGTTTCCTTAGTCCTATTTCAGATATGGCTGAACAGAGACAAGTTCGAATTACTCCAAGTGAGAGTTCTCGAAGTCAAGGTAGGGGACAACATGGAGGGATACGTCGTCGCAGGACTTATTTCTGTAATGATTCAGACTCCGAGCCTGAAGTCATCAGGAATGTTCTAAGAGCGAGAAAAAATGAGTTAAGGGATCAGAGGGCTGAGCGAAGGGAAGGAGAAAAGAAATTTATGTAGTTTAAGGAATTTTAGATGGGCCCCAATGCTCCCATTCCTAAACACGTACACGTTTTTCAGTTAAAAAGAGCCGAGTTGGCTAATTACATAGAAATTACTGATTGGGAAGCATTAGCTATTTTAGTGGACTCTTTTCGAGAGCATTGGGATGAAATTTTAACTGAGATTTATTATAATATTTGGCCTAGTGCACCTTTTAGCGTATATGTGCAAGAGTTAGTATTCGATTGGTACACGGATGTCCTAGCAAACATATAAATTGTTATTATATGTTTTATATTAATGAAATTTAATTATGTTCTTTGTCTCACTAGTTACATATATTATTTATTATTTTATCTTGTAATGGATTGAGACATGAAATAAAGTACACACTAAGAAGTGAATTTAATATTAATAAAAATATTTAGATATAGATGATGAATGAAAATGTAGTGACCTTTCGATTCTATACTTAATGCAAAATTAATATTATAATTAATTTGCATGATGTGTAATCACATGCATAAATAGACTGCAGTATATATATACTGATGAGTTAAACTTGTAATATTGTCTCCAATAACAGACATGGCATCGAAAAGTATCATTGCTGACTTGAACAAGGGTGACAAACTGAATGGTAAAAATTACGACATCTGGAGTCGTAAGATGTGATATGCACTCGAAGAGCAAGATGCTATTGAAAGTATTAACCATGTTATGAGTCACCCAGAGGAGGGTAACACTGCCCAACACAGGAGGGATCTGGAAACTTACAATATTTAGAAAAATAAATATTCCACTGCACGTGGTATTATTGTAAGTTTAGTTGCTAATGATCTCATCCACGAATGTGAGCAATACAAAAAGGGGCACATTTTGTATTGCTCACATTCAAGCCATGTGGGAACATTTAAGATAGGCATATAGGGGTACAACTGTGACTCGCCTTCGACAGCTCACAATCAAGTTTGACACGTACAAAAAGCGTCACGATCACAATGTCAAGCAACATCTAAGGGTGATGTCAAATATACTTGCTTAACTCAAAAGTTTTGGCCATGTTCTCTCTGATGAGCAGCATGTTCAAGCAGTGATTCGGTCTCTTCTTAATAATTGGGAACATCTGAAGGTTAACTTGACCCACAATGATAGCATCAAAACATTTGCTGATGTTGCCCGTCATGTGGAGCTTGAAGACGAGGGACTTGGTACTGCTAAAGCTGTACCTAATGCCTTTGTGGAAGAATCAATTGGTACAAAGAGATCAAGCTTCAAGCGGAAGAGAAACTGGAAAAATGACAGAAAGGGTAAGGAAACCGGAGAAGGATCCTCCAAGAAAAGAAATATGCCAAATTCCAAAAAAGGAAAACGGATCTACAAGAAGGAAGACAAGGACAAGATGAAGTGCTACAATTGTCAAGTTCTAGGGCATTTTGCTCGTGAGTGCACTGAGCCGAAAACCCTAGCATTTCAAAATATATATCTAAGTGCTATATATGTTTCTAGCACTGTTTTACTAACTAAATCTTATCTTGTGTGGATTGTAGACTCATGGGCCACCGACCATGTGAGCCATGATAGAGAAGTGTTTATAGAGTTTTGTCGAATTCCACCTGGATGAAGGCATGTATATGTGGGAAAGAATGCAAAGCTTGAAGTCCAAGGGAAATGCACTTGCAGAATGGACATGCGTGGTGGCCGATCTTTGATGTTGTATGATGTCCTATATGTTCCAGAGATTCGACGAAACTTAGTGTTCGTGTATGTTCTTCTAGATTTAGATTTCAATTTGAACTTTAGTCGCAATGTTCTTAGAATTACTCTAGTCAATGTTGTTTATGGTTCTGGACATCGTTATGATGGTTTTATTGTGTTAGATTGTAATCCTTCTACGTATAACTATTATGTTGACTGTTGTGTTATGGCCTGTTATTCTAGTAACAATGATGTTGATGTTATTACATGGCATGCAAGATTAGGTAAGATAGGGCAGGATCGAATGAATAGATTGGCCAAGGAAGGATATTTGGGTTCTTTCTCTAAATTTGAAATGCCAAGTTATGAAAATTATCTTGCCGGAAACATTAACATTTAAAAAGGCTAAGAGAGCTGATTTTCCATTGTTATTAATCCATCAGATAATGTGGTCCAATAAATGTAAGGACTAGGTCTGGTGGTTTATATTTCATTACGTTCATTGATGATTTCACGCGCTTTGGTTATGTCTATTTGATTTCTCATAAATCTGAAGCACTCGGATGTTTTAAGAAATATTTAAATGAAGTTGAGATCAATTAGACAAAAGGATTAAGACCTTAAGAACCGATAAATGGCGTGAATATCTTTCAAAAGAATTTGAAGAATTGTGTAATGAAAAAGGGCATCACCATATAGTTAACTATTTCTTACATACCTCAACAAAATGGTGTAGCAGAAAGGAGGAATATAACACTACTGGACATGATAAGGTCCATGATGGCAAATGCAAATTTACCTATCTCTTTTTGGGGAGGTGCGAGCGTACATATTGAACAAAATGCCTTCTAAATCAGTATCTTCCACTCCTTATGAGCTATGGTCTGGTCACAAATCAAACTTAAAAGATTTACGATCTTGGGGTTATGCTGCGTATGTAAAGGATTATTTTAGCAAGTTTGGTAAATTAGGTCCAAAAGGTAACAAATATATCTTTATAATATATTTAGAACACTCCAAAGGAAACGTGTTCATTGGTGAATTAGAGGATGGAAGTGTTACTGAGATTGAATCACGAGATGTCACATTTCTGGAAAATAATTTTCCAAAGAAGGCGAGGTAAAGAATGGGGAGGCTCTTTATGAAATGTTGAAATCAGATAGTCAGCAAGTGTCTTCTGACACAATTGATAATCAAATCGATCAAGATCTTGTTCTTTATTCGAGTGGGAGTGGGAGTTCTCAATCCCAAAATCCTTCTGACGAATCCAAATTTCAACTACGAAAGAGCACTAAGAAAAATATACCGAAACATACTTATGCGATTGAAGATTATATTTTCTTGATATCTCCCACAGAAATGGATGAGCCCAAGTCTGTGACTGAGGCTTTATCGAGCCCTGGAAAAGATGAGTGGGTGAAAGCAATGAAAGAAGAATTAGAATCCATGAAAACCAATAAAGTATGAGATCTAGTTGACCTTCCGCCTGGGCGTAGAGCCATTGGGAACAAATGGGTTCTTAAAGTTAAACGCAAAACAAATGGGTCAATATAAAGATACAAGGCACAATTGGTGGCAAAAGGCCTTACTCGAGAAGCTGGAATAGATAATGAGGAATCATTTTCACCAATTGTGAAATCTACCTCAATTCGCTTAATTTTGGATATTGTTGCACGTTTGGATTTGGAATTACATCAAATGGATGCGAATACAGCTTTTCTCAATGGAGAACTAAACGAATAAATCTACATGGAACAACCTGTAAGCTTCATCGTTAAAGGCCAAGAAAAGAAGGTGTGTAAATTGAAAAGATCTCTTTATCGCCTGAAGCAATCTTCAAGGCAATGGTATTTGAGATTTCACAAGAAGGCGATCTCGTATGATTTGTATATTATATTGCATAGTTTATTAGACTAGTGAATGTCTTGACTGTACCTCATCTCTACTCCATTGAGGTTAGTCTTGATACTTACTAGGTACCGACCGTGGCGTACTCATACTACACTTCTGTACATTTTTGT
>AWOL01S0121252.1:5453-26834 GCA_000715115.1 Nicotiana otophora
GGGAATGATGAAAGAGTTGTCGGGTAAAGAAAGTGATGACCAATTTTGTCCGAAGTGAGTGAGGAATGATGTGTTTTGAAAAAATGGGGGTCGAACCCTAATTTTTGAGTTGCCTATATATCCCTGGTGTTACAGAAATCAGGCCGTGTGTAGTTCTGGATCCAACGACGAACGAAACCGATGGAGTTGTTATAAGAGTGGTCGTACGTTTCAAAAAGGATCTTTTGGGTAGGATAGTGTCTTAAGTAACAGATAATTTTAGGTGGATCCATGAATGTGAAATGAACGTTACAGATGTACGAGGTAGATATTTGAACGATTATAGAACAAAAGGTAATCAATTACTGGTCGTCAGTTACGTTTGAGGTGATTGAAGGATGTGAACATTGTGAACAGAAAGCAGAGCGAGAATTACTCCTATTTGTAGAATGGCTTCCTCCCGAGTTACCTGCAGAACTTAAAACACAGTGCATGCGAATATATATGGGTTATTGCAAAAATTTAAACATGATGCAAATTCCCTTCGGACCATGAGCATTGTCGTTGGATGATGAGGATGGTGTCCTTAGACTATGATGTCCTGGGTCATGAAGTGTATGATAAGGGATTCCCTAGCCATGGAATGGTGCCCTTGGTCTATGGGGATGATGCCTCTAGACTATGACGCCTTTGAATAATGATGTGCAGTTTCGAGAGATCCTCCGTCCATGGAATGGTGTCTTCAGGCTATGAGGATGGTGCCTTCATACTATGACGCCTTCGACAATGTGGCGATGTTTCAGCCCATGAAATGCAAAGATGTAGTGATATCGATTGTTTGATAAAGGAAACAAGTGATGCTTAGTCATATGCGAGGACGAGACAAGACAAGGCTTTGTCTTGTATGAGATGAGGGCAATGCTTAGAGCTATGCGAAGAAAAGAGGCAATGCTTAGTCTTATGCAGTGTAGCGAAGAAGTGTTTAGTCTCATGCAAGGGAAGGCAATGCTTAGCCTCATGCAATAATGGAGGCAGTACTTAGCCTCATAAAAAGGATGGAGACAATGCTTAGTCTCATGCAAGGAAGGCAGTGTTTAGCCGTACACAATAATGGAGGCAATGCTTGACCTCATGCGATATAGTGGAGACAGTGCTTAGTCTCATGCAAGGAAAGGCAATGCTTAGCCTTATAAGGTGTGGAGGCAGTGCTTATCCTTATGTAGTATGGAGGCAGTGCTTAGCCTCATGCAAGAAATGGAGACAATGCTTATTTTCATGCAAGGAAAGACAGTGCTTAGCCTTATGCAGTAATGGAGGCAATGCTTAGCCTCGTGCAAGGAATGGAGACAATGCTTAGTCTCATGCAAAGAAAGGAAGTGCTTAGCCTTATGCAGTAATGGAGGCAATGCTTAGCCTCGTGCAAGGAATGGAGACAATGCTTAGTCTCATGCAAAGAAAGGAAGTGCTTAGCCTTATGCAGTAATGGAGGCAATGCTTAGCCTCGTGCAAGGAATGGAGACAATGCTTAGTCTCATGCAAAGAAAGGAAGTGCTTAGCCTTATGCAATTATAGAGGCAGTGCTTAGCCTCATGCAAGGTGAGGGCAACGTTTAGCCCTATGCAAGGAGTAGAGACAATGTTTAGTCTCATGCAAAGGAAGACAGTACTTAGCCTTATGCAATGATGAGGGCAGTGTTTAGCCCTATGCAAGCAAAGCAATGGCTAAATGCGAGAGGATAAAGAATTTCTTAGCTTGATGTGTTTGCATTTGGCGACTTTTGTTGTTATAAAGATAGTGATCTTGTTGTGTGAATGTATTTGCGGACGTTCCTGTTATGTTCATTGTGCCTGTATCCAAAGAAAAATCATGAGTTTTACGGGGAAAAGGTTGGTTCGTGCTCTCGATTCCTTGCTTTGCCTTTGCTCTTATCTGGATGTGCTGCTTGAGTCATCACGGGTAATGTCTGGCTGCTATAAAAATAAAATTTTCGAAAAACATGAATTCGTAATAAATTTTTTATATAAAAGTGTAGTTGTTTGAAATATGTAATAATGCATGAGAACAAATAATTTTTTGAATTGATGACTTTGACACACTTTTGATACATTGCAACCTTCCTAACTTGGAATTTTTAGGATCCTCCTCAAAATTCCGCCCCAGTTTAAACATATACTTCTGGCGATACATTCCTTGGCGGTTCCAAACATGCTGAGATCGGGCAAACCGAGATCTTGACCCAGTTTCTAACCAGAGGGGAAATGAAGATTTTATTATGATGTGACCAAACCCACTGGGCTACCTACGTATCCCTTTTTAAACGGGAATCAGGTTAAGCGTAGTTCAGTTACATCAAATAGAAAGTACAAACATAGGCTTAAATATAATATCTTATGACTGCGTCCGAATTGATAGGTTTTGGCCAAATCTCTCCATCCATCTCTGCAAGTATAACTGCTCCTCCTGTTAATACTCAGTGAACCATGTAAGGGCCTTGCCAGTTGGGTGAGAATTTCCCCTTTGCTTCATCTTGATATGGGAAGATCCGTTTCATTACCAATTGCCCCGATGTGAATTTCCTTGACCTAACCTTTTTGTTGAAAGCTCTTGCCATTCTATTCTGGTAGAGTTAACTGTGACACACTGCGTTCATTCTTTTCCCATCAATGAGAGCTAATTGTTCATACCGGCTCCGTACCCATTCCACGTCGCTGAGCTCGGCTTCTTGTATGATTCTTAAGGAAGGAATTTCCACTTCGGCGGGAATAACAGCTTCAGTACCGTAAACCCGTAGATAGGGAGTTGCCCCAGTTGATGTACGGATCATGGTGCGATACCCGAGCAAAGCAAATAGTAGCTTTTTGTGCCATTGTTTGTAATCATCTGCCATTTTCCTCAATATCTTCCTGATGTTCTTGTTGGCAGCTTCTACATCTCCGTTCATTTGTGGCATGTATGCTATAGTGTTCCGATGCTTGATCTTGAATGTTTCACACATGGCTTTCATCAAGTCATTATTGATATTGGCAGCATTGTCAGTAATGATTGACTCAGGTACTCCAAATTGACAAACGATGCGGTGCCGAACAAAATCAGCTACAACTTCCTTAGTTATAGTCTTATAAGATGTGGCTTCAACCCACTTTGTGAAGTAATCTATAGACACCAGAATGAACCTATGTCCATTTGAAGCAGCGGGTTCGATTGGTCCGATGACATCCCTACCCCAAGCGGATAAGGGCCAGGGCGAACTTGTTGCATTAAGTTTGTTGGTTGGTACCCGTATCATGTTAGCATATATCTAGCATTAGTGACACTTTGAACATATTTGATGCAGTCTATTTCCATAGTCCAGAAATACTCTGCTTTTAATATCTTCTTGTCTAGAACGAAATCATTCATGTGGGGCCCGCAAGTTCTGGCATGTATTTCCTCGAGCAATCTAGACGCCGCCTTGGCATCTATGCATCGCAACAAACCCAAATCAGGAGTCCTTCTATACAGAATCCCTCCACTTTGAAAGAAATGATTGGCCAATCTTCGAAGCGTGTGCTTCTAAGTATGGGTAGCGTGCTCTGGATATCCTCCTTTTTCCAAGTATTCCTTGATGTTGTGGAACCATGGATTTCCGTCAATCGCTTCTTCAACATGAGCACAATAACTTGGCTACTTATGAATTCCTATTAGGATAGGATCGATGAAATCCTTATATGGGTGTTGTATCATGGAAGACAAAGTGGCTAATGCATCTACAAACTCATTCTGAATCCTCAGAACATGTTTGAATTCTATCTTTGTGAACCTCTTGATCAACTCTTGTACACAGTGCAAATATGGCCATATTTTGGTATTCTTTGTAGCTCATTCTCCTAGAACCTCGTGCACCAACAGATCTGAATCTCCGATTACCAATATCTCATAAATATTCATGTTAATGGCCAACCTGAGTCCCAGGATGCAGGCCTCATATTCCTCCATATTGTCAGTGCACGGAAACCTGAGTTTTGCGGATACTGGATAGTGTTGACCGGTTTCTGATACTAAGACGGCTCTGATACCCACTCCTTTGAAGTTTGTTGCTCCGTCGAAAAACATCTTCCAACTATCGTATGATACTACAAACAACACCTCCTCGTCTCGAAAATACGTTTTCAATGATTCATATTCTCCGTCTATGCGATTTTCTGCCAAGTGATCCGCCAATGCTTGCCCTTTGACTGCCTTCTGAATTACATAGACGATGTCGAACTCACTCAACAATATTTGCCACTTTGCTAACTTACCCGTAGGCATGGGTTTCTAAAATATGTATTTTAGCGGATGCATCCTTGATATGAGATATGTAGTGTGTGCACAGAAATAATGTCTCAACTTCTGGGCTATGCATGTCAAAGCATTGCAAGCGCATTCCAACAAAGAGTACCGGGCTTCATAAGGCGTGAACTTCTTGCTTAGATAATATATCACATGCTCCTTCCTTCCAGTTTCATCATGTTGTCCTAGAACACAACCAAAAGCCCCATCTAACACGGACAAATAGAGCAGCAGAGGTCTTCCTAGTTCTGGTGGTACCAGTACGGGCGGTTTAGATAAATACTCCTTAATTTTGTCGAAGGCCTTATGGAATTCTTCAGTCCAACTCGTTGCAGCGTCTTTCCTCAGCATTCTGAAGATTGGCTCACATATCACAGTTGATTGTGCTATAAAGCGGCTGATGTAATTGAGGCGCCCTAGAAAACTTATCACATCTTTCTTATTCTTTGGAGGCGGAAAGTTATGGATAGCTTTGATTTTTGACGGGTTAACTCAATAACTTGGTGAATGACGATGAAACCTAACAATTTTCCAGCAGGGACTCCGAAGACACATTTTGCAGGTTCAACTTTAAATTGTATTTTCTAAGCCGATCGAAGAATTTCTTCAGGTCTGCTATGTGATCCGAATTTCTTTTATATCATCCATGTACACCTCTATTTTCTTGTGTATCATGTCGTGGAAGATAGTTGTCATGGCATAGGTGGCCCCAGGATTCTTCAAACCAAACGACATCATTTTGTAGCAATATATTCCCTATGGTGTGATAAAGGCAGTCTTTTCGGAATCCTCTTCATCTATACAAATCTGATGGTATCCTGTGAAGCAATCCACGAAGGATTGGAGTTCATGCTTGGCGTAGTTGTCAATTAGTATGTGTATGTTAGGCAGCGGGAAATCATCCTTATGACTTACTCTCTTCAGATCTCGGTAATCAATGCATACTCTAACCTTTCCATCTTTCTTTGGAACTGGCACAATGTTGGCCAACCAGGTCGGGTATTCGACCACTTGGAGAACCTTGGCTTTGATTTTCTTGGTGACTTCCTCTTTTATCTTCAAACTCATATCTGGCTTGAACTTTCTGAGCTTCTACTTTACCGGTGGACACATAGGATTGATGGGTAGCTTGTGAGCTATTATAGATGTGCTTAAACCAGTCATATCGTCGTAGGACCATGTAAAGATGTCCTCATACTCCTTTAGGAACTTGATATACTCTTCTTTCTCTGACAGTGATAGATGAATGCTTATGCACGTTTTCTTGACCGTTTCGGAATCCCCTAAGTTAACTGCCTCAATTTCCTCCAAATTAGACATTGGTTTGTTTTCAAAATTCTCTACTCCTTCGATGGTTTCCTCAAGTATTATATCGTCTTCCAGATCTCCTGAATCACTGTCCTTATATTGCGTTGTCTCATTACATGTCATAGTCGTATGTTAATCAGGATATGTAATAATTATACTGAACAGAATGTAGAAAGATAATGATAAATATGAAAATAAATAATGCATTAAAAAACTTTTAAAATGTCAACAAGTACGACTCGATGGCTCGAGTAATTATTTCAAACAAAATACTAAAAATATCTTAAATGCTCAAAACTATTTGAAAGTAATTCATGCTAATTTTGCCAGGCTACCCAGGAACTTGGTGAGCCCGGGATGGTGCAGCGGTCCAGTTCTTGAGAACAACTCTTTCTTCCATGGTTTGAATAGTAAGGTCTTCCTCCTCCCCTTCCTCAACAATTGCACTGCAGTCCATGTCTTATTCATCTAGAAACAGCTTTCTCATGCCGGCCAAAACCTCATCTTCCTCAGACCCCCACATCATGTCAACTTGATGGAATGTCTGGTGCAAAGGTGGTACGGGTTGTTCCATCGGATACTAAGGGTCACACCACGGTGTTGTCCAATCCTGATATTCTTGACATGTGTATTCATATCCGAGTCCAAAGGTCGTTCCATGATACTGTGGTTGTACGGGTTTGGTGATCCCCTGAAGCTTTTTGCCAAGACCCTTGCCTGGTTCATATCCTGTCCACAGCAATATGCTTTCTGTCTTCTTGCTCTACCATTGGTCCTTTTCAATTGCGTTAACTCATTCAATGCGATGATATGTTTCTCCCCCCAACTTCCTTCTGTTTTCGATGACTGAAACGGTCTGATTGGTATAGATGGAGTTGCTCCCATCTCCATAAATGATAACTTCCTGATGATTCCACTCGAACTTCACATCCTGGTGTAGAGTTGAAGACACTGCCCCGATTGCATGTATCCATGGCCGTCCCAACAATAGATTGTAAGTAGCAGATATATCTAGCACTTAGAACTCGACATCAAACCAAGTCGGACCCATCTGTAGACTGAGGTTGATTTCTCTAATAGTGGCTCTCTGAGATCCACCGAGCACCTTCTTATTCATGCTTCTCATTCGTATCTCGTGTAGGCCTTTACCCAGTCTCTTTAGAGTGGTCAGTGGACATATGTTAAGACTTGAAACTCCATCTATCAAGACCTTGGCAATGAACTTATCTTCGAATTGCACCGTGATGTGCAACGCCTTGTTGTGACTCAGTACTTCTGGTGGTAACTCATCTTCGTGGAAAGTGATTTTATGGATCTCCAATACATGTCTGACCATGTTAGTCATCTATCCACTAGTGATGTCGGCTGGTACATAAGCTTCAATTAACAGCTTCATCAAAGCATTCATGTGCGTGTCTGAGTTTTGCAACAATGATAAGATGGATATCTGAGCAGGAGTTTTGTTCAAGTGGTCAACAACAGAGTACTCCCTTGCTTGTATCTTCCTCCAAAGATTGTCAGTGCCAGTCTCGACAACAGGCGTCTTAGGTGCAACTTCCTTACTTGTTCCTCCCATATTCTCAGGTGTGTAAACTCTGCCTATTCTAGTCATACCTTGCACGACACCTGTTTCTTCTACTTTAGCTTTTCCCTTTCTCCTTGCTTCCGCAACATAACCCCACGGGATGGCATCAGACTCGTAAGATGGTGTGGGAGCTACCATTATAGTGAAACTTCAAATGGCACCTGGGTTTGAACCACAACTTGTGTGAGGGTGACCAGAGATGTTTTAGGAGCGTCTCCCTATCGAATGAGTCCAATGGACCCTTTCTGATCCCACTCCTTATCAGTTTCTATCACGTTCACTCCCTCATCTCTGTAATCCAGGAGAGGGTTGTTGCGAACATTTGGTGCAACTTTCTTTGCTTGTATAATCTTAGTGCCGATCAATGTCTGAATCTTGTCTTTCAACATGCGGCACTCCTCAATGGAATGACCCTTCATACCTGAATGATAAGCATATATTTTATTGGGGTTGATCTATTGGGAGAAATTTCCATAATAATAACAAGAATAGGGGTGACGTAACCAACAACCTTCAGTCTCTCATACAGTTGAGTTGTGGGTTCAGCAATTGGGGTGTACTGTCTAGGAGGTCTGTGGTCGAAATTTGGATGTGGCTTCGGGTAGTTTTGGGGACGGGTGGAGGTGAATGGTAATATGCAGGTTGAGTATTGTAGGTAATATAGGTGGTGGCAGGGTATTGGTATTTTGGGGGTGAGGGTTGATATGTGGATGGAGGTGTTTGGTATGTGAGGGGAGACTTAGGGCCCTAGGCTACCATCACGGCACCCACTTCTTTCTTCTTTGAAATACCTCTTGATTGCAAAGCTTTATTCGCGGCCAGCAGTGCCTCGAAATTGGTCACCATCCCATTCTTAATTCCTTCTTCTATTCTTTCTCCTAGCTTGATGATGTCAGAGAACTTGTGATTTTCGATGACCATCAACCTTTCATAATACTGTGAATCTTGAGCTCTAACAAAGAACTTGTTCATTTATTCTTCTTCAAGTTCTGGCCTTACCTTTGCAGTCTTTGTTCTCCAACGAGTAGCATACTCGCGGAAGGTTTCTCTCGACTTCTTCTTGAGGTTTTGAATGTAGAAAACATCTGGCACATTTTTCGTATTGAACCTGAATCTATCCATGAAATCTGATGCTATACTCACCCAATTAACCCACTTCTTTGGGTTTTGATTGATATACTAAGACAAAGCGTCTCCTGTAAGGATTTGCATGAACAGTTTCATTCGGATTTGTTCATTCCTACCCACTCCTACAAGCTTGTCACAGTATGTTCTTAGATGCACCTTCAAACATTTTGAACTTAGGAGGTTTGTAACCCTCTGGCAGTTCCACATCCGGCTGAATGCACATGTCCTCATAGTTTATACCTTCAATACCTTTCCCACCTTCAACACTCTGGACTCTACCTGTGAGCTTCTTGAGTTCCTCCACCATGTTATTAATGAGCAGGTCCTTCTCAGTTGATTCGGGTATGTATAGGGTTTGTTGCGGGGTATGGGGTAAGGTTTCCACATATATAGGGTTGCTTTGATGAGTTCCCAGAACTTGGGTATATGGATGGTCATTGGTCGAGTTTTGGGGATCGAGAATGGGTTGTGGTGCATTTTGGGTGGTGTGATAAGTAGTGGTTTGCAGGTATTGTGTTGAATGATAGTGTTATTGTTGAGGGGTCGACACTGGTGGCAGGTTAAGGTTCTGGGGTGGTGCGGGATTATGATACTGGTGTAGTGCATGAGGATTTGGTGGCGGGTTTCGGTTTTGTGGGTTTTGTGGGGGTGTTTGGTTATGGGTAGTCGGGTTTTATTGGTTGATGTCGGGAACATTGAGAGTGAGGGAGAGGTTTGCCAGATTCTGGACCTGCTCAAGCTCGCCCTGTAGTTCCAGGATTTTCTGCTCTAAATGTGAGACCAACTCATTCTTCCCCGGAGTATTTCTACCATCTGAAGTTTCAATATTTTCTGCCACAGTAACATTGTCTTTCCTGATACGTAAATCATCCATCTTTCATTTTCCCTTACTTTTGCCTTTCGGGTCGCTAGGTGGAGAACGAGGTGGAGGACCTTTGGATCTACTATGATAAGCTGATAATGCCAATATGCACGAACCAACCTTTGGGAACGGGAATTATCAAAAAGAAAAGAAAAAGCAAAAGGTAACCAAGTTAGTAAGGTGAAATAAAAGAGTGTTCGCAATATTTAAACATGTTTCATAAAGTCATGCAATAATTCGCGTCCTAATTTGGGGACCTCATTGTGCTTAAGGTAGACCTAAGCAACACATAGACTTGGAGAAAATTGATTCCAACATTTGCTTCATTTTATTAATGCAAAAATGAGCCAAAACAAACTTTTACTAAATCGACAATAATATGATAAATGTACTAATGGAATTTAGAATTATTATATCGAAATCTAAATCTAAGCTAGAAAGCAGTAAAGAACATTATCTTCTAATCTATTGGTTCACTGAAGGACCTTCTCCATGCTTGGCTCTTTTGACCCCATTAATTAGACTTCCCATATCGCACATATCCAACAGTAAGTAAGCTTTTGCCATATTTCCTCCTTCTCTGTCATCCATGCCTTGACAGTTAGGCAGAGCAGTTCATCATTCTTCTTAAAACCTAACATTTTTAGAATACCGCGGGGAGTGCGATTCTCTGGTACCAGTAATCCCGGACTATCCCATGGAAACTTTGCGAAGCCTCCTATTTCTTCTAGGAGAGAAGTTATTTCTATATTGACAAATCGAAAAACAACTCTTTTCACATCCCAGAACATGGCAGTGGCCTCAATCAATTCCCTATTTGGTCGAATGTTTAGCAAGGATGACAGGTCACCAAGTACTCTCCTCACATGATTTTTTTTCGCAAGGTGTAAGGTCTTTCCACCAGTGAAGTAGCAAAGGTGGGATGTTTTGAACCATACTAAACCTGAGGATTTCATGTTTCGTTTTCTGCAAACAAACAAAGGTCAGCCCTTTCCTACTCTAGATCTGACTACTTACGCAATAATGATCAACACGTTGGCACCCTTTTTTCCAAGTAATGCACACAATATGATAGTGTCCATTGGGATTGTGGAGATCCCGTCGGACTTTAAACAAGGTTTGTCTTAGCGGGTTGTCACATCAATAACGCTTCAACCCGTACTAGGTTTAGCGTGATGTATGTACATTTCAAATAGGAGTAGGGTTTCTAAAATGGTCTAGACCGGTACTCCCAAGTGGACAACTTGAGAGGGAAAGGCACGGGACCGTCGATTGTACCCTGATCGACTAGTCTACCGCAAATATGTCTTTTTGATTTAAAAAGGGTAATTTTCAGGAAAGCGCGGACACTCATCAAGCGTCGCTACGTTAATAATTGACATGAGTGGAATATGATGTGGAGCATGTCTTATGCAGAAATAATAACACATTGCCAAGCATTTGCATGATAAAAGTACGTAACGCGGTAAATAAAACAGCAAAAAGTGAGCATGAAAAGAAGAGAAAGAAAGACAAAATAGAGAAATCAGTTTAGCTCATGAAAACGTAATGAAGCAAATAAAGGTGAATAAGGGAAGGGATATACATGTCATAATAATTTAAAACAAACAAAGGTGAACAAGGAAAGGGAGGTGCATGTAATAGCAGTTTAAAACAAATAAAGGTGAATAAGGGAAGGGATGTACATGTAATAGCATTTTAAAAAAAAGTAACCCACATAAGTCAAGTTCATTATGGTAAAAGCCTAAGTATATCCCCAGTAGAGTCACCATGCTGTCGTGCCCCTTTTTCTCTCGAAAGTGGGCTTCGACGTGTGACAACTCTTTTAAAGGAGGGGTATTAAATCAGAAGAGCTGCCACCAAACGATTTTAAGGTCTGTTAGGGCACCTAGTTGCAAATAACTCTATTTGACTAGTCAACGCCACCAAATATCGGGTAAGAGCTTAAATTACCTCAAAGAGAAGGTGTTAGGCACTCTTCGAAGTCCATAATTGTGGGTCCCGGCCGAACTTTAGACCATGTGGATTATACAATTAGGCTAGGCGATCAAATAAATAGAAGGGAAGTTCAGAGGTTGAAGAAACATAAGAGAATTGGTACAAGTCTTAATGACTACAAGGATACAACTACATTGGTCTATATTAAATAACTAAATATAGATAGCAAGTGCATAAATGAAAAAACATGAGGGGGGGTCCTAAATTGTTTAGCCTAAAGGATCACCCCGTGCAACTTAAATAATACTTCACAACTCCCTTAAAGTAGAGGTTGCTCGTATTATTTAGCGGGCACAGACTATCATCTCCTGCTACCCGAATATTATGTTGAAGTTGTTTACTTAAAAGCATTCTAATTCAATTCTAAGTCGTACCCTATGCGTGCACTAACCATCCTATGCCTATGGTCCATGAGGCTTTGGACCTACTATAAGGTGGTTCTAGACTTTACTTAGGTTGATCAAAATGATAAAACTAGGCGACATGCAAAATAGATAGAACTGCATATAATTGCAATAAAAGGCTCAAGTCACCTCCACATATAAGCAGGAAAGCACACAAACAGATTTCTGGTTAGGCAGTAGACGACATTAAAACATGTTGGAATCGTTAAGTCCTATAGGAATAATTTCTATGTGATTCTGGATTTTAGTATTATATAGCCAGTGCTGTAATTTTTGGACTAATGTATAGGAAAATTAGAGCATTGCAAGTCCTATAGATATGATATCTAATCATTTGCGTAATAAAGTTATGAAAACAATCCCATAATTCTGAATTACTAATGCTGATTTTATAGATATGCGTCTTAGGCAAGTGATATTACACTATAAGCATGATCTTTAATAGTCGCATAATTAAGCAGTGAAGTCATTTGAAAACACAAGATTCGTAGCATCAATAAACATCCTATGGGCAGGATTTCTAACAATTGACAATTGGACTTGATTTTTAAACACTTTATCACTATAGGAATGCTATCTAAATGAAGCAGTACAAAAGCAGCATGAAGCAATTGATTAATTAGTTAAGGCCCTATAGTCATGGTATCTAGATAAGTAAAGGTATTACATTGTTGTATCCTATAGGTATGTCATCTAATAGTGCATAGAAGTACACATGCGAACAAGTGAAACACTTAGGTTCTTACAAACATGTTTCTGATAGTGTGCGAGCATTGGACAGGTTGAATAGGTGAAGTGTTTGAGTTCCTGTAGGCATGATATCTAAGTGCAAGAAGTCCAGTTTGGATCCTATAGGCATACTCTCTAGCCATTCAAGTCATAACATTATGTGCATATAATTCCAGAGAATGAGACGTGATGAGTAAACAAGCTATTAAGATCCTATAGGTATGATCTCTACCCATTCATGCAAAAGATAAAGTATCCCAGTTCCCCCTTTTAACTAATCCCCAATTTTTTGTTATTAAAAGTTATTATAGGCCCAAGAATGAAATAATACAGACTTGAAAAAGACAAAATACTGGATAAAACGAATACAAGCCCACTAAAGCAATTACAGGCCCAATACAAAAGTGACCCACAGATATCCCAGGACTTTAATAGTCTTACTCTCCAGACAAACAGCAGACCCAAACCACAAGCTCACAAGACAACTAGAGTGTGCTCAGGACCAACAACACACATGGCCCATTTCCAGGCCCAATGAATAACTTGCTTATCCTAATGGATGTTAAATTTAGCTATGCAAGTGACACAATACTCATAGAACAACTTAAACACTTAGTTCTTAGAGTTGTAACCATCAACAGCTCTAGCCAAGACATATAAATAGGATCATGTTAAATGAAAAGGCACACAATATGCAGATGAGGCAAGCTTATGCTTTGTAATACCAAGAACAGAGTTTGATAGTGACAAGATTGACCATCATTGGACAGTAAACCATTTCAAAGAGTTTCACATTAAAGCATGATCCAGAAACAATCTAAAAACCTTTAGATGATAGTCTAACAGAATCACGAACAAGAAGCAGGTAGAGTACAATATTTATATGAAGGTTTTAACATGAGAACCTAATGGGAATGTGGTTGCAAATAGCATAACAACATGCTGGTGGGCATAATTTGGCAAGTATATCACTTAGTTGATCATGAAACTTAACATGATGGGCATTAACTATAGCACAAAGATTCTAAATAACTCATAGTAAGTAAAAGAACATGTCAATTATAGGCTAACAGGACAAGCAAACATTAGGATTCATGTTAGTGGACCCCATATGAGAGAAAAAACTACGCATTGGTATTTATCCTAGAAGCAAATGCTAAGAGTGCAGGATTGATAGGTCAAGGAACACAATTATCAGAGTTACAAATCGCAGACAAACATGCTTGGCAATAGATTAAGACAATGCTATAACATGGGAGAGTCAAGGATCGGTTTGCATGAAATAGTATATTAGGCCTAAAGGATTCAATAGGAAGAGATTCATAAAAGCAGATTCTGAGCAATCAATGAAATCCAAGACATGAATGTGAACTCATAACAGGCAAAAGACACGACATTAAGGTTAACATGAGCATGACCAATCAGGCAAAACCTAAGAAGGCCATAAACCACTTTAATCAGATACACAGAGTGAAGTTATACTACACATGTTGAAACCTATCAAGTTCGATATTAGAGAACATGGAACTGCAGAACATCATTGAGACAATAGAATTACAGAAAGCATACAACAATAAATTACTGGGAGTTGACAAATAACAAAGAAACTTAGAGCATGATTGTCTAAAAGTTCAAATAGTGTTGGCAGGCAGAATACACATACATGAATAAGTAGAGGAGTAATAATTAAGTAAAGGGTCAAGAATGCTAACTAGTTGCGAAGATAAACTAGCAAAAGAGTGAGTAACTCAGAATCTCGGCAGTGACAGCAAAAGAAAGACAACAGTGAGAACCCCAGATCCTAGTGCGTCAGAGTTCATATGAGCTTCAGTGAGCCCTAAGTAGTGCTCGCACTAGCGAGGTTGATAGAGAAGATTTCGGTGGCTTTCAGCCGGCCATAATCAAGAGAGCAGATATAGTATAGAAGTGTGAAAGTGAGAGAATAATAGTCGTTCTGAGATCTCTTTAGGGGAATTAGGGGAAGGATTTATATAGTGTTGAAATTGAACGAACAAACATGGAAAACAATCAATTAAGCACAAATAAGGAAAGGAAATATCACATGCAAATCAGAATCAGTAGAGGAGATGTAGAATCTCAAAACCTAGTTGGGTTCAATCGCTTGAAAATTGAATCAAAGGTGCAAATAGCTCCTTGTTGAGAGTATATAGACGGAATCATCATCCAAATTCCTAGAATCGAGTATGCTTGACCAATTTTTGTAGAGAATACTTTCCAAAATCAAGCAAGTACTTAGATGATACCATAAAAAAGCAACCAGTAGCGAATGAACTCCAATATGGCAAGCAAATAATAGGTGAATCCCATTGTTAACGGGATTAGGAGAGGGATTGGAAAGGGCGGCGATTAGGGTTCTTCAGAGAAGAGGGGGAGGTTCTAGGGATTTTAGGGGCGGTGGATGGATAAAAATGGGTTAGGATTTTTGGGTGAGGGGATATAAAGAGATGGGTAGGTTTATTATAGGTCGTTGATCATTTGATAACAACGGCCATGATCAAAGGGGAAACAAGGCGGATTATTTGAATAGGTACCGACTAGGTTAGAGAATTAGAGGGGATCTGGTTTGGGTTGGGACATTTATTGGGCTAATGTGGGGTGTCTAGGCTGCCAAATTGGTCCGTAACACAATGGTCTGGTTTGGCCCAGCTTTTAAAACAAGGAAATTACAATTAATAAAAAAATATCTAAATAAGTGTAAAAATGTTATTTAAACAAAAAAGCATTTTAAAATAATAGCTGAAAGTTGTAATCATATAAAAAGTTATTTTGACCCTAATAAAATAATAAATACAATTAATCGTAAAGTATAGGCTATTACTGCAAAATATGCGTAAAGTAGTTAAACATGCAAATGAAATTATTATAAAATGGAATAAAATACTGTAGAGCATATGTGTGGTCGTAAATAATAAATTTGGGCAATTAAACCATCACAAAATAATTTAAATGGGCAATTAATACATATTCAAGTATATTTTATGCAAGAAAATCAGTTTTAAAGCTTTAAAAATTATGAAACATTATAAAACATACTTTTATGACTTTTTTTTAATAAATTAAATAATGATAAAAATGATATTTTGAAAGTATATATATACTATTTACAAATATGAGGGCAAAATTGGGTATCAATAAAGTTTTAGCAAATGAACTAAATAACTTCAGCATGCATTAACAAAAATTCATAATAAATTAACATACTGCAGGACAAAAATTTCAGCATGTTGTGCTGAAATTTTAGCAAATGAACTAAACAACTTCAACTTGTTTGGACTGAAATTTAGGAAAAAGCTCATGACAAAACTGTTGAATGCAGGACAAAACCTTTTAGACTGCAAGACAAAAACCTAAACAAGTTTAGTCTGAAGTTTTAGCAAATGAACTAAAAAACTTCAGCATACTACAAAATTTCAGCATGTTTGGTACGAAGTTTTAGCCTTCAGAAATTAACATATTGCAGGACAAAAACTTCAGCATGTTTGTCCTGAAGTTTTAGCAAATGAACTAAAAAATTTCAGCTTGTTTAGACTGAACTTTAGGAAAAAACTAATGACAAAACTGTTGAATACAGGACAAAACTTCAGCATATTTTGGTATAAAGTTTTAGAAAATAAACTAAATAACTTCATCATGTATTAGCAAAAATTCATTAGAGATTAACATACTGCAGGACAAATACTTCAGCATGTTTGTCCTGAAATTTTAGCAAATGAACTAAACAACTTCGGCTTGTTTGAACTGAAATTTAGTAAAAAGCTCATGACAAAACTGTTTAATGCAGGACAAAACTTTTTAGAAAATTACACACTGCAAGACAAAAATTTAAGTATGTTTAGTCTGAAGTTTTAGCAAATGAACAAAAAAATTTCAGCATACTACAAAACTTCAGCATGTTTGGTATGAAGTTTTAGAAAATGAATTAATTAACTTCAGCATGTATTAGCGAAAATTCATTAGAAAGTAACATATCGCAGGACAAAAACTTTAGCATGTTTGTCCTGAAGTTTTAGCAAATGAACTAACAAACTTTAGTTTTTTTGACTGAAGTTTAGAAAAAAGCTCATGACAAAACTGTTGAATGCAGGACAAAATTTTAGCATGTTTTGGTATGAAGTTTTAGCAAATGAACTAAATAACTTCTGCATACATTAGCTAAAATTCTTTAGAAAATTACATATTGCAGGACAAAAGCTTAAGCATGTTTAGTCTGAAGTTTTAGCAAATGAACTAAAAAACTTCAGCATACTACAGTACTTGAGCATATTTTGATATGAAATTTTAACAAATGAACTAAATAACTTCAGCATGCATTATCATGAATTTTTAGCTTCAACGTAAAACAACTTCACGCTACATTAGCATGAAGTTTTAGCTTGTATTTGATTAATACTTCAGAATTCAACGTGAAACAACTTTATTCTATATCCCCCATGCAATGTTTTTGAAGATCTATAAGTGAAAGCTTCATGTTTTATCCGTCAAACAACTTCATGCAAGTGTGATTAAATGAGTATTAGTGAAAATATCTATAGGCATTAATTAAATTTCGATTTTGTTTTTTAAGTTTAGAACTTAAACAACGTGATGAATTACGAAAATAAATGCTGATCAATCAGTTTTAAAAACTAATTCGACTTCTGAAAATGAATGGCAATACTTACAATGTAATTTTGAATTCGGAATTTGAATCCGGTTCAACTTTCAAGTTTTTTGATAAAGTTGTTGAGAGCAAAGGAGATCTGAGGAGGGATGGAGTGATGAAGGAGAATGGTAACACGATTAATGCGTGAAGCATCTTTTTTATATTTTGCCAGGGGTATAGTGACTACTAGAAATTCGGCCAAACCGATTGCGGCCAACCGACCGACTTCGGTCGGTCACGGTCGATTTTTTAAAATATTTTATTTTTTAATTTTTTTTTACGAAACCGATCGACTTCGGTCGATTTTGTTTTTGGCGCAAAAATATGGGAAACTATTTTAGCATCCCGCGAAATTTATTTTTTAAGAAACCGATTGAAATTGGTCGGTTATTTCAGTCAGTCATTTTAAAAAATCGATCAACTTCGGTTGGTAATTTTATATTCTTAATAAAATCGACCGAAATAAGTCGGTTATTTTCGCGCGAAAACGCAATTAAAGAGTACAAATAAATTAAAAGAAAGTCATAAACCAAAATGTACCAATAGTCTGGTGGTAGAAGTATCCTGTCATAGTACCGATCCTGGTTCGAGTCCCAGACGGTATATTTTTAATTGCATAATTAAAAATACCGACCAAATTCGGTCGGAAAATACTGACCGACTTCGGTTGGTTTTCTTGGCAGATTTTTTTTTTTGGGTCGTTTGTGAAAATTAATTTAAATTGCGACCGACTTCGGTCGCTATTTTTTCCCGACCAACTTAATTTCGACGAATTAAAGTCGGTCGAAAATCGGTCGTTTTTTCTATTTTTCCGACCGATTTCGGTCGGTATTTCTGGACGGTTTTATGCAATTTTTTAGTAGTGAATTGTCATATTATTACAGATTTTTTGTAAGCTGGCTACCAAATCAATAATTTTTAAAAATAGGGTATAGGTTAAAATGTGGCACAAATATAAGGTACAGCTGCAATTCGAACATTTTAGAATGGAGAGAATAATATTTGATGCAATGTACTTTCATAACCAAACTCTAAGATAGACAAAAATATAATAATTGAAGGAACAAAGCTAGGAGCTGCTAAAAAAAAGTGCTTTAAGAAATTCTTTATGTTGTAGAAATTATAAGGCCACTGCTAGAAAGTGAGATGATAATTGAGGATTGATAGCTAAGCAGTGTATAACCATTTATAGTTGGTATATGATCTACGTATATGACTAGAAAAAAAAAGTAAGTGAACTCCATCACCAACGGAAGCCCAATTTGGAAATAGTTTCAACTCTATGACAAGGTTTTACAAGTATGTCAGTGGTTATTTTGTTGGTTTGTTCATTCTTTGGATAACACATTACGATTTGCGTTCATAACATATATTCTTCCTTCTTGCTAGATTTGAAACAAGAGTTAATTGTCTCACCAAGTCCATTGGACCTTGTACTCTAGTTTAGTTTTTGTCTGGTCTCTACTTTATCATTGGGTATTGCCGAATCTTGTCTGCACATTAGCAGGACCATTTCAATCTTCCATGGGCCACTATCTAGTAAGAATATATTAATTTAGAAGAAAACCCGTGTGAATTTTCTTTTGTTTTTTGGTAATTAACCCGTGTGATTATTCTTCTTTTTTTGGTAACTAAATTTTTGTATTAATCACCAAATGAGAGTTTTACAAGAACCATAACAAGGATACACACAGCCTGTTATCTAACCAGAATATCTATACTAACTCAAGAGCGCTAAACTAGAATCTAAGCATTTACAGCAGTGTAATTTCTAGGAGAGGCCCTGCCATTACATAATTATTGCAATCTCTCTTGCTATGCTTTCCCAACTTAGACTTTTTTTCTCGAAGATTCTCAAGTTCCTTTCAATCCATAATCCGTGCACACACTCAAACTATCTGTAATTGTTAAAAAGAGAGAAGAACTTTTCTACTTTTAGGTGTTATGAACAGTGGCATAGCCACATACATTGATGGGTGGTCAACCGATCGAACGTCATTCATCAAAAAATTTATATTGTGTATATAGGTCAAAAGTTAATTTTTTTATGTGTATATTAAATTTTGAACATCTTTTGCGAAATTTTTGGCTTCACCAAAAGATTTGAAGCAATTCTGTAAAAATGGACATTTGAAAGAGTCAATACAAGACATATTAAGTTAAGCTTTTATTTCTCCTTTACAAGTCCCTTTTACATATGGATCCGAAATTTGACTAAATGAAGATATGATTTTCGTGAATCTGAAGTAAATTACTATCTACAATAGTATTACGAGTAGTCTTTTTGGGTCGAAATACAATAATAGTTTTAGTTCATAGTAGAGCCATGCACGCATTAATAAGTTATAGAAGTAACAACAATGACCTATTAATCCATAGTTAAACGGACATAATAACAAGAATTAGCAAAACTCTTTTATTATATGGGTGCATAGCAGCACAACAACAACAACAACCCATTATAATTCCACTAGTGGGATCTGGGGAGGGTAGTATGTACGCAGACCTTACCCCTACCCTGGGGTAGATGCTTACCATCAGAGCAACCCACCTTGTATAAATGGGTGCATAGCAGCATAGGTATAAAATTGTATCACATACACGACAAGATCCCGCGTCGTTCGTGCAATATTCCTCACTTAAAAACAAAGTGTACCAATGAGCCATTGCCGAGATCTAACAATTAAATTAAGGATTAATTCAATGAATTCGTTAAGTAATTACTTTTATTTAATGTACGCCAGAATCTCTGCCGCACTAATTGACAAACAAAATAATGAAAGAGAATCTCTGATCCATTGGTTGAATCAGTGCTGACTGGCATTCTTATCATATTGTTATATGTTAATACGTCGGTGTATTAATTAAGCTGATGAAATTATTTATTTGGTTATATAGAATTAATTCTTGAAAATCTTACGGAAATGTCCCCAATAAGTCCTAACTTATCAACTTTTAATCATTAATCATAGATTTACCAAAACTAGCCAAGCACATACAAAAATTGAAAACCCAGATAAATAAGAATTTTTTTCTCTCCAAGAATCATATGCAAAGAACTCCTTCCATATTCTTAAGTGTAATCAACAACATTAGATGCAAGACGAAAAGTAAATTTCATGGATGCAAACAAGGTGATAAATACAAAAAAATATATATACACAAGATTTCAAAATTTTAAGAAACAATAGACCTTTTTCAATAGGTATGGTTGAAATTCATCGAAACATATAGATGAGTCGATAAACAAATTTTAAGGAAGATTGGAGGTGATTTGATCTGATTTGGTATCAAAATTCGTAGTTAAAATCGAGTTCAAAACTTTTTTGCGACACATGTATCAAACATGTATTACGCATGTATCTCACACAGGTATACATGGATATGCATGTAATACACGTTTGATACAAATATGATCACATATGTGATACACAATTGATATACGGTGTGATACACATATCATTTTTTTCTCTGTTCATCTTCTACTATAAATTTTCAATCAAAACTCCGCCAATTAATCTCAAGACTGATATTTAAACTCCTTAAGATATATCTAATATATTCCAACAACACCCAATCAAAAGAAAGTAAAAATTTAATATTTTTTGGCTACAAATAGCTAATTAGCTAATAATGATAATATTTTATGAATTGACTAATTTTTGTGCTAACTTACTTATGAGCTGACATAACCAGTAATTTTTCTTAGTTCTTTTGAACTATGCTTCTGGAACACTGAAACATGCCAATCTTATTGTAAAAAATAATTTGTTGAATGAAATGTTCCCATCGAATATTCGAAATATGCCTTGCATGACAGACGTGAACCCTTGTAAAGTAGATATATTATGATTATTTTGATGTTAAGAGTGTTTACCCGAAAAAATAAATATAGTTGAATTTATACGTAGTTCCAAGGATATGTGGTATAATTTGATACGAAAAATATAATGATAAATATCAATGTGAATTTAGATTGGAGAAAATACAAGACATACAAGATTATCCAGAACAAATGAATCTTAGAAATTCACAAGATGGAATCAATCTAAAAAATTTGAAAAAAGAGATGCTTTACTCTCTAGAAATGTGTTGCTTTTTATTACAATGTATGACTTCTCGCCAAAAAACCTACCTAAGAGATGGTAGCCAAGCCCCTTTTATAATGGAGGAAATTTGCTCCAAGCATAATAAAAATAATAAAATAACATTTAGTGGGAGACCCATGATAAACCAGCTTTTCCGTGATTTGTGCCAAGATTCTTTCTAGTGGGATTGAAACGGCTCTTGTCTGTGAGCTCGATCTTACTGGGAGACGCCGACTTTGGTTTGAGCTCGATTTTGGTTCGAGCCCAATCGTGACCTCGAATGACTTCGAGGTCGATCGTCTATGAGCTCGATCTTGGTTCGAATC
>AWOL01S0121261.1:0-15563 GCA_000715115.1 Nicotiana otophora
TTCATAGTAGTATAATTTAATATCATGGAAAATTAATCTTCCACCAAAACAATGACTAAGCCTTCATATGTAAAATAAAGGCCCTACCAATTACCATCCGGTTTCCATATTTCTTATACTTGTTCTCGCCAAGTCTTTCATTAATCAGTTTAAATATAGCTAACATTGAAGATTGAATTTAAGTGTTACATGATAGGGTACAAGTGGTGGGTGAAATACAACAATTAGTCAATTTTTGGTGGGACCGTTGCAATCAAAGAAGTTGTAAAAACCTTGACTTTGGCATCCACTAACGTATATGCCGACTGCATCATTAGATCACTAGGATAATACAAGGTTAATTGAACAAAATCAAGTTGACCTAAATTTAGAAAATTATCATACAAATGGACCCAATTATAAGGGAGCCGCCAATTAATGCTTGTCTAAAATTACGATATCAAGATTATGAACGTTCAAACCGAACCGAAAAAACGACACTAAACCGATTAAAAAATCTTACTAGGTTTGGTTTGATATGGTTTGGTATCGAGTAAAAAAGCTCGAAATATTTTATATAATTTTTATATATACTTTTAAGACTTTATATAGAATTTTCTTTTAAAATGTCTAAAAATATTTAAGATACTCTCATAGAATATAATATTTAATAGAACTAAGAAATGACGCATTCATTTTTATTTATTTTAAATAATGGGTTCTATCATCATTTTTTTATCAAGTATTATTTAAATGCGTCATTCTCTTTGTTCTTTCATATTTATATGTCAAGAATTGTTAAATTCTTATATCTTTTTCAAATTTGAAATGACACCTTGATAATTTTAAAATTAAATAAAATATATTATTATTTAGGTTTCATAATAGTTTTTATATTTAATTATTAAATACGGTTAACCTTGAAGACATACATCAACGAAAGATTATTGTTAAACGACTAAGAAAATAACTATCATGTATTACTAAAAATAATTCTCCCATAAGATATCTTAATAGATCATATGTTTGTCAGTTTTTTTAATTTTTACTAAACATATATTCAATTATCAAAACTTTATCTATAACTATAACAAAGTAAAACTAAAATAATATTCATGTAATAAGAAAATCCGAAAAAACCGACAAAACCGAACCAATTCAAACTGATATAATTGATTTGATTTGATTTTGTTAAAAATCGAACAAACCCAGTCCATGTATACCCCTAATCAAGATGTAGAGAAGTTCTTTGAAGTTTTATTGTGACATAAACATGATCTTCTCATTCTCTAAAATTCGATTCTCTTTTATGTAGTTTGTTTATGTAATACTCACTTTTGTTCTTCTTTTTCTTTCCTTTTTTTCTTTTCTGGTAATTTGTTTTGTGTTCTTACAGAGTAAATAAGACAGTCATGGTTTTCATGAGTTTACACTCCCTAATTAAATCGATTTAATTTGCAATGGGAAATCGCGATTAAACTGACAAAACAAGAGTCAAATTTTGATGTATTCAGCGACCTGCCACTAATTAATAACACAACATGTATTCGAGAACGACTTAAAATATTGAGGAATAAATTCTAAAAGAGCTAGGTAAAATCCAGTTGTCTCCTACTTAATAAATTCTCAAAACCAAACAAATAATATTGATTTAATACTAGAATAAAAAAGACCTCAGTAGCAGAAGAGACCCCTTCTACTATCAAAAATTTCTCAGCGTTTACTTTCAATTCAAAATGTATATTGATAGTCTGAATTTTTTTAATCCCCAATGGATTGACAATGGTCAGTGTCCTCATATATCCCCATTGTTTTAACTTTCATTTTGTTAATTGGAAACCCTACATTAGTTAAAATATACTTGAAATTTTGTCTTCACGTATGCGTGGGGAGTTAGCTTCTCACAACTTCCCACTACTAATTTTATCCATTGCAGGTTAATTATCATTGGTAGGTGGCCATGTCCAACTCTAGTCCTAAAAAGAATAAGCGGTCGCTGAAATATAATATAGTCTAAGAGTCCGGAGTCGAATTCTACAGAAAACTAAGGTTTAGCTACAACTGTTCACTATTACCAAGAAGACAAACTTGAACAATTCCTGCGTTATAAATATTAAAATTCTTATTACTAACTAATTAACTAATAAATTAAAATAATAAATTAACAACTAAAAATACTAAGGGTTGGAGACAAGAATAACACTACTAGAAATTCGACCAAAACCGACTGCGGCCAACCGACCGACTTTGATCGGTCAGTTCTTTGAAATATTTTTTTTAAAATTTTTTTTTACGAAACTGATCGATTTCGGTCAGATTTTTTTTAGTGCAAAAATATGGGAAACTATTTTAGTATCCCGCAAAATTTATTTTTTAAGAAATCGATTTCATATAAAATAAATTAAAATTAATATTCAAAAAAACGACCGATTTTCAGTCAGTCATTTTAAAATACCGACCGACTTCAGTCGGTAATTTTATATTTTTAATAAAACCAACCAAAATCGGTCAGTTATTTTCGCGCAATACAATTAAAGAGTACAAATAAATTAAAAGAAAGTCATAAACCAAAATGTACCAATAGTCTAGTGGTAGAATAGTATCCTGCCATAGTACAGAGCCCGGTTCGAGTCCCAGATGGTGTATTTTTTAATTGCATAATTAAAAATACTCACAGAATTCAGTCGGTTTTTTCGGTAGATTTTTCTTTTTGGGTCGTTTGTGAAAATTAATTTACCGACCGAAATTGGTCGGAAATTGCGACCGACTTCGGTCGCTATTTTTTACCGACAAACTTAATTTCGACGGATTAAAGTCGATCGGAAATCGATCGGGTTTTCCAATTTTTCGACCGATTTCGGTCGGTATTTCTGGACGGTTTTAGGCAGTTTTCTAGTAGTGTAAGGAGGTCTAGAGTTATGATTTCCCCGATTGTCAGAATCCTTCCCGCTGCGTCTCCTATAATTTTGCATAATTATTCTCTACTGATCATGAGCACTTCAGGTGTCGTAATTCTCTCCCGAGCAACTACAACAATTTACTAGATATATTCTCTCAAACTTCGCTAGCTGACATTATCTTACCGCTCAATATGACCACGTCAAGACTTTGTTATTCCTAAACCCACCTTTAAACTTGCCGTATTGATTCCTCATATAAGTTAGGAGTGACGTTGTTCAACAACTGCCTAAATATGTACCCTTTTCCCAAGCAATATATAATTAATAGGCGCGGTCAATACATGGCCATTCAATCAAGAGAAATAAGCACGTAGTTGAACAAGTAACAAAATTCAAAGGCTAAATTATATTCAAACTTATCAAGAATTCATCCTCCAAGAGGTTCCATCAAAACCCTAAATAATAAATAGCTACTCATAGTAGTATGTGAAAATACAACACTAAAATTCATAACCAACAATAGAAAATAGGAAGAAAAGAAAAACTCATGGTTGAATCTTACTCCCTGCTCTTAGTGTATTCTTGCCTCCAAAGGTATTGTGTAACCCTAAATTAGTGTCTCCTCCTCCAAAGTTTTGTAAAAATCATATTTAACGTGTATTTATATGACCTAGGTAGGGTGGAGGGTCGTCCAATACAATCCAATCTCATATAGGAGAGTTGGAATCCACGTCTGCCTTCGTGCATCGCGCGCCATGGACGTGGACTCAACTTTTACAATTTTTCAGTTCGCGAAGCGATTCGTGCCTTCGCTTCACTTCCTTGTTTTGTGCCTTCAGTTTTCTCCTTTCTCGCGTTCGTTTTCGTGCCACGCACGAAATTGGACGAACTCCCAATTCTTTCCATCTCTTCCTTTTTGTGTCAAATTGTCATCTTTTGATCATTTATCATCCAAACATGTTCCTACATATAAGAAACATATAGTTATCATATTTCACTTCAAAAATTACGTAATCTCCCGTGACTCACACAAGAATTAATGTGCAAATATACTAAAAATATGCACTTTTCATCATTTATCACCACCCCGCGCTTAAACTCTTGTTTATCCTAGAGCAACTTAAAATTAAGCACGTCGGCAAGTACACTTTTCAAAACATACTCAAGCATCCTACCAAGGACAATGGTTTATATCTATGCTTAGAAACCGACATAAGGACTCTTCATACTCTCCTCATTTTTAGACAAATGCTAAGACTATTTAAAATATTTGTGTGACTCTTCTAACATCTTAGCCTCAAAAGTTGACTCCACTACATTCCTCTTTATGACTCGCTTCTTGTGCAAACTAAAAATACGAGTTCCTTACCAATCCGTTGTAAAGCATGTGCCTTCATCAACAAAACAAAGAGAGCAATAAGTCCGCACACTCAAATATGAATTCAAGTATAATTTAAGGACTCACAGAATGAAAGAATTCACTCACTCTCGCAAAGAAAGTCATGCGCCCCCAAAGCTCGTACCATACGCTTTCCTGTAATGTAAGTCTCTACTAATTTAAGCTCGCAAAGTTTAGGATCAATTAGGTCTCCATGGGTTGTAATGTAGGCTAAGGGACGGGTAGAATAGATATGGATAATAGTGACTAACCCTCCTAAGCGCTTTTAATACAATACACTTTAACTTTTAAGCACATCCTCTTCATGATCACTAAACATATCGCTACGAAACCGTACATAACGTAGCCCATTGACTTTAAGCACATCTACATAAGCACTAGCACATATGAAAGTGAATTGGAGGGATTTTTTTATTTTTTATTTCCTTTTTCTTTTCTTTTTTAAAAATCTTTTCAACACCCTCCATAAATTGGTATTTCCAGCTAGTGGCTCTCTTAATACACACATGCACCTTTTGGCCTTTCTATGGCTCCACTCAAAATTTACCCAATCTCTTTTCCTTCTCTTCTAGAGACTTAAGTGCTTTCGGAGGTAAAGGTTCAACAAGATTTAATTAAGAACAAAAGGGATTCGTCTTGTAATGTGGTGTCACGACCCAATTTTCCCTCTGTTGGGTATCGTGATGGCACCTAGTCTTAGGGACTAGGTAAACCCAACATTTACTGAATAACAACAATAATTAAATAACATCTAACAATTTTTGAAATAGAAATCTCTATAAAATTTACAATTCCCAAAACTGGTAGTACAAGTTATAAGATATACAGAATTTGCTACAATTTTCTAAATACAACTGTTTGAAATAAAGTAAACAGCGTGAATACAAATCAGAAGGTGACTCTGAAGCCTGCGAATGCAGCAGCAGGTTTACCTTGAGTCTCCACAGCAACAGTTCGCACAACTAGCTAATTATCAATTGACTTCGAAATACCTGGATCGGCACAAAAATATGCAAAAGTGTAGTATGAGTACACCACAACAGTACCCAGCAAGTATCAAGACTAACCTCAGTGGAGTAGTGACGAGGAACAGTCAAGACACCTACTGGACTAAATAACCCGAACAAGTATAAGTATAGGAATAACCGAGTATAGTTATACATAAAGACTACGCGAAGTGGCAAATAATACAGAAATTTCAGTAAGAAAGGAAAACAACAACTATCAGCGGAATACCATAATAATGAAAACCTTTTAACCGATAAGAGTACTTTACTACGTGTACGCTTGTGCAAGTGTCCTAACATAGTTCATGCCGGCTAGTCAGTATAGGAAAATAAATGGACAGGACGTAGGATGTTTTCTCACAACTTTTCACAAGATAAAACTCACACATGTAAGTGTACCACTACACAAATATCAACAACAAGAATGTCCCCAGGCCATCACAAGTCATCACAAATCAATCCCTAACACAGCCCACCTTGTCTCGCAATGTGTGCAATAATATAGTAACTACCCGCCTTGTCTCGCCACACGTGCTTAACAATGTTTCCACCTTATCTCGTCACATGCGCAACCCATATATATATATATATNAACAACAAGAATGTCCCCAGGCCATCACAAGTCATCACAAATCAATCCCTAACACAGCCCACCTTGTCTCGCAACGTGTGCAATAATATAGTAACTACCCGCCTTATCTCGTCACATGCGCAACCCATATATATATATATCCTTCCTTGTCACACCGCATGTGCAAATATCAATAGTAACAATAGCACGGCAGAAACCTCGTGCAACCCCATAACAACAACCGCATGGCAGAAACCTCGTGCATCACAATAACAACAACCGCACGACAGAAATCTCGTGCGTCACCACAACAAGTACAACAACAAGAATGACAATAATACAAGGGTACGACAAATAAGTCAACTCAGAAATTCCAGAACTCAAAGAAACGGAGGAACTAATTCATAAGGAGTAGCCACAATAGATAATGCTAGTCATAATAAGAACAGATCAATAAGAAAGAAAATACTATGTAACAACATTCCATAATATACAGTTCGACAATGAGGGAGCTAACACAAGTCGAATAATTTTAAATAAGGACAACTCAACTAAATTATAGGATATCTAACTTTTTTTAAAGTTGGAAAATTAGGAAAGAGATACAACAAATTCAATAAGGATAAGCAACAGAAAGATAATCATAGCCTCAATTAATGGTGAACAATTACAGAAGAGATAATTATAACTTCAAACAAAGATAAGCAGTTAGGAAAGGAAACATGACAATAGAAGAGATAACAATTTCAGTTAAGGCATGGATAAATCAAATAAGCAACAAAATTGGATCATGAAGCAATTAATTCTAATTAAAGCATGTAGAGGTGAAACTAGTAATTAAAAGGCGTATTCATAACATAACAACTGCATAATCAGTGAATACAAGGACCTAAGAACCCTAAAAGGCCAATTTTTCACAAATAAGTCTGAGCACGTGCTCGTCACCTCACGTACACTGACTACAATTAGCATTGAAGACTCAAATCCTAAGGGGTAGTTCCCCCACACAAGGTTAGGCAAGATACTTACCTCGAACCAAGCTCAATCAATCGGTAACCATGCTTTTTCTATGAATATCCGACTCCGAAGGGCCCAAATATATCCAAAATCAATTACATACCATAAATACAACTATAAGAAACTAATCTAATTAATGAAATTAAAGCTAAAGCAGGAAATTAAAACATCGCCCCAAAAGGCCTCCCTAGGCCCACGTCTCGGAATCGGGTAAAAGTCACAAAATATGAACACTCATTCACTCACTAGTTCCTTCGTACCAAAATTATCCAAATCCGATATCAAAATCCCAATCAAAACTCAAAAACTTAGTTGAAGAACTTCGCCCATTTGTTTCAAATTTCTCAACCAAATTCATTAATTAAATGATGAAATCAGCTATAGATTAGTGGAATATAACCATAAACGAGTTAAGAATCATTACCCCAGAGTTCTCTCTAAAAATTTCTTGAATTTTCGCCTCAATCCGAGCTCTCAAAGACCCAAAATAAAAATGAGATCAAACCCTCAAAATTGACCTTTTCTGCCCAGCGATTCCGCATCTGCGAACTACCAGTCGCACCTGCAACGCCGCACCTGCGAAATTCTCCATAGCAGGTGCGTAGATGGCTAAAGGTCCAAAAATCCGCTTCTGCGAACCAGGGCACGCACCTGCCCGCTTTTACGGTTGACCTTCCGCATCTGCGACTCCGCCCAGGCCGCCCTTTTCGCTCCTGCGATCAATCCTCCGCATTTGCGGATGCGCAAATGCGACTCCCATTTCGCACCTATGCTCACAGACCAAGCTTGACCAAACCTCGCATGCGCTCCTTCTTCCTCACGTACGATCCCGCACCTGCGGTCTCCCCTCCGCATGTGTGAAAACACTAGAAACTAGAAAATCTTCAGCAATTAGCCTAAGACCAAATTCAATCCGTTAAGCATCCGAAACACACCCGAGGCTCCCGGGACCTCAACCAAACATACCAACCAGTCATAAAATACTATACAAACTTAGTCGAGCCCTCGAATCACATCAAACAACGCTAAAATTACAAATCACCCACCAATTCAAACCTAATGAATTTTGAAACTTCAAACTTCTACAACCGATGTCGTAACCAATCAAATTAACCCGGAAAATGACGTCAAATTTTGCAGGTAAGTTCGAAATAACATATCAGAGTTGTTCCAACTCTCGGAATCGCATTCCGACCCCGATATCGCCAAAGTCAACTCCTGGTCAAACCTCTCAACCTTCAAAACTTTATTTTTTCCAACTTTCGCCGAAATGCTCCAAATTACCCTACGGACCTCCAAATCCAAATTCGGGCGCACACCTAAGTCCAAAATCACCATACGAAACTGTTGAAATCATCCAAACCCCATTCGGGAGCCGTTTACATAAAAGTCAAATTTCGGTCAACTCTTACTACTTAAGCTTCCAAACCTTGAATCCTTCTTCCGATTTGACTCTGAATCATCCGATAACTGAATTCGACCACGCACACAAGTCAATACTTATAATACGAAACTTCTCAGGACCTTACGCCGCCGAATGAGACTTAAATTCTCAAAGCGACCGGCTGGGTCGTTACATGTGGGTACCAAAGAAAAGGTTTACAGGCTCAAATAGGCTAACACAGAATATTTGTTTTATCACTGGTAGGCAAGTAGCTCAGAAGTCAATCAAAGAAACTCCTATATCATTTTCTAGACTCGCAAAACTTACTTATTTCGGTTCAACTCATACATAGGGCAAGTTCTAGGCTAGCAAGGGACGACACAGAGTACAAACAAATATCTCACCTCACACAATGCGCATGACTTACTCAGGACGACTTAGACCTGACTCTCAAGTTAAAGCAACTAGTACAGTCATCATATAATCCAAACACTAGGAAGTAAAATGAGTCAATAGATGAGCCCAAGCGTTAAAAGAAACACATATACTCTCAAGGCATATAGTCACAAGAATAAAGAAGAAAGTACTTAGTGCAAATGCTTCAACTCTAAGCCCCAACATAAAATGTGTCAAAAAGCACAAATACTCAAGTTTTTCCCATTCCATTATTAGTTGAAACAAAAATCTTTTTGTATTTTTCTTTAGACTTTAAACCCTCAAGAAAACTGTCTAGGAAGTCCATCGTTGGGAAAAGTCCAAAACGTTTTGAAAATTTTGCTTAAAAATAAATACTACCCAGTTCAAAGAATCATCCCTTGAAAAAGAACCGTGGTCATAAGGAAAATCAAGAGGGATTATTTCTACCTAATTTTTTTTTTAAGTTTTTTTTTCAAAACATATAAAATAACACAACTAAACTAGCATAGGAATCCACCCAAACAGTCTCTTCACCCCATACTTAAAATTGTGCATTGTCCATAATGCATACCTATAAATACAAGAGGGTAAAAAAAACTCCCTGGTAGGCCATAAACCGAAGCATTAGCAACTCATGGGGTACTCAGACTTCTCTCAGACTTGATTCTTTGTGCGGGCACCCCACACTTAGTTTTCACCATCTCACTTACTTTGCTTTCTTCCAATGGCTTTGCTTTCCATGCTCCTAGAAAATAAAAAAGCGACACTACAAAAAAAAAATAAAAAAAGCAGTAAAGTTGGGTTGCCTCCCAACAAGCGCTTGATTTAATGTCGTGGCACGACGCGAATCACTTTTTGTCTCCACCTCAAACTTATGAATTGAATCTCAAGTTTTGCTTCATGTGTTCGGTTATGCTCCAAGGGTTGTGGAACAAATCTAACTGCCCCAAGAAAATAATATAGCATTCTGCTCTTCTTAGCATTTGCATGAGGTATGTAATCCTGACTTTCTGGCAAGAAGAACTCCAAAATGTAGGCACCTTGTTCCTCATTCCTTGACTCCTCAATTGGCTTGGATGACTCTATTTTCATATCACCATCGAAACACAATGTGAAAAAATGCTTGGAGTATGGACCAATGCGCTCAAGTATATGGACATTGGGATTGTCAACATCCTCAACACCAATAACACTAGAGTCAACTAAATCTGTATCATCAATATCCTTGGTTGACTCAAGTATCTCTTATACAACATCGACATCTTCAAATTTTAGCTGGTTAGAGTGTTGGTGTTCTACTTTGGACCCCTCCATTGGCACCTCAATTTCTATCTCTAATACACACAACTTTTGGATACTATCCATAATATTAACATGTTGAGGATTAAAAGTTTCAGTTAGTTAACTCACTTGAGCCTCCAAGTTGTGAATAGTTGCATCTTGCCTTTGTATCCGTAATTGTGTCTCATTATTTTTTTTCACAAGGCACTCTCGCATATCCTTGATCTCTTTCAGGTTGTCACCCCCGGATTCTTTGTTCCTGTTAACCTCACAAGAAAAAGTAGAACCCTATAGTAAGGGTTGGGGGAGGATAAAAAATATAAGTACAACCATAAAAGTGACCATCTTGACCACCACACATTCTACATATAAGATTGAGTTGGTGCACATAACTTGCTCTCGGAAATATTTTGATAATTTTGTCATGGGTAATTTTTTCCACAATATGTATAAGGAGGATCAAAAGTAGAAGTACCAACATCAAAACTCTCATAATTCTAAGATGCCATGTTTCTCAAATCAACAAGTAAAAGAAAAATAAAAAATAATCAAATACTAGAAAACAAAATAAAAGTTTAAACTTAAAATCTAGCAATATGTACACCTACATCTACACTGTTAGTTCCCCGACAACGGCGCCAAAATTTGATCACACCCAACTATAGTCTTAAAAAGGATAAACGATCGCTGCAAATATAATTCGGTCTAAGAATTCGGAGCCGAATCCCACAGAGAACTAAGGTTTAGCTACAACTGTTCACTATTACCAAGAAGACAAGCTTGAACAATTCCTAAGTTATAAATATTAAGATTCTTATGTCTAACTAATTAACTAACAAATTAAAATAGTAAATTAACAACTAAATATACTAAGGATTGGAGACAAGATTAAGAAGGTCTGGAGTTATGATCTCCCCGATTGTCGGAATCCTTCCCGTTACGTCTTCTATAATTTTGCCTAATTATTCTCTACTGATCATGAGTACTTCAGGTGTCGTAGTTCTCTCCCGAGCAACTACAACAATTTACTAGACATATTCTCCCCAACTACACTAGCTGGCACAATCTTATCGCTCACTATGACCACGTCATGGCTTTGTTATTCCTAAACCCACCTTTAAACCTGCCGTATTGATTCCTCATATACGTTAGGAGTGACGCTGTTCAACAACTACCTAAATATGTACCTTTTCCCAAGCAATACATAATTAATAGGCGCAGTCAATTGATGGCCATTCAATTAACAGAAATAAGCTTGTAGTTGAACAAGTAAAGAAATTCAAAGGCTAAATTATATTCAAACTTAACAAGAATTCGTCCTCTAAGAGGTTCCATCAAAACCCTAAATAATAAATTAGCTACTCATAGTAGTATGTGAAAATACAACACCAAAATTAATAACCAACAATAGAAAATAGGAAGAAGAAAGGAAAAACTCGTGGTTGAATCTTCCTCCTTGTTCCTTGTGAATTCTTGCCTACAAAGGTATTGTGTAACCCTAAAATAGTGTCTCCTCCTCCAAAGTTCTGTAGAAATCATGTTTCGAGTATATTTATATGACCTAGGTAGGGTGGAGGGTCGTCCAATACAATCCAATCTCGGATTTGAGAGCTGAAATCCGCGTTTGCCTTCGCGCGTCGCACGCCCATGGACGCGGACTCAGCTTTTGCAATTTTTCAGTTCGCGAAACGATCCATGCCTTCGCTTCACTTCGCTTTTTTGTGCCTTTAGTTTTCTCCTTTTTCACGTCCGTTTTCGTGCCATGCACGAGATTGGACGAGCTCCCAATATTTTCAATCTCTTCCTTTTTGTGTCAAATTATTTTCTTTTGATAATTTATCATCCAAACTCGTTCCTACACATAAGAAACACATAATGAGCATATTTCACTTTAAAAATTACATAATCTCCCGTGACTCACACAAGAATTAATATGCAAATATACTCAAAAATATGCACTTTTCATCATTTATCAGTAGGCTAGCAGTAATTCTTTCTTGATGTCATAAGTTACAGGTAACTGAATTTTATGTAGCTTGATATGAGAAATAGTATAACTACTTGCGTTAATTAATTATACCATTGTATGAAAATTCTTCACTCTTCAATTTTTATATATGTAACTTAAATCTTTGGAACAAGATCTATATTTCCTCAAATCTTGAAATCCATCGAAAATCATTGTATGTATAGGGTTGTGGATAGGGGCGGAAGAGGAGAACAGGGATGTTAATTGATGAATGAATTTATCTAATATTGTTGCCATCACTAATGCAAAACTTAAGAGTGGGAATTACAAACACCAAAAACTTAAGGGTGGCCCTCCCCATTTCCATAATAATTTAGTCAACATATACTGATCTAACTATTTCTAGTAGGTGATACCTATAGATTAGCTAGCTGGAAGGAAGAAAAGAATTCATGATTACAACTATCTTAATAGTATCATTTATTCATTTTAAAGATGCCTTAAATATTCGCATGTGTTTGGTAAACTTTACTAACTGTACTACAAACATAAAATACTTTGTCATTTATAATTTACATTTACTCCCTCCCACCTTCACCCCCTCCTGTCCAAGTCATTATGAATTATTTCTTTTTAGGGAATTAGGTCGAAGAAATATATTAGAAATAATAAAATAAGGAATAACTAATGAAATATACTCAACATGTTTGTGGATTAAAAAATCTAATGAAATAACTAACTAAGAGAATAAAAGTCTAGCACCAATAAAGTTATCAAAATAAGTGGATAAATACTGGTTAAGTTATTTCAGAAGAAACTATTAATATCCCAAATCTTCGAACCTCATCGACATATTTAGAGGTTTGAGTTTTCTAGACAAAGTTATAAATATTTTCTAAAGCTGCACCAGAATAACATAATCTAATATCCATTTCAGCTTAAGTCAATTTGCAGCATATTTTTTACCTCACCATTTCTTCTAAATATTACTAAATTTGTTCTTGTTAAAATCCACGGAAATGCAGAGGTTTAACTATGTACATATTGTTACGTATTGACTGATTACTTTGGGAAAATAGATAAAATATGGATGAAAAGCTAAACGTTATCAACTATAAGGTCTTAAAGATAATGACTTGGAATATGGAGAAAAAAAGTGGTCCTAAGAAACTTAATTTTTCATGTGAGACTATTACAACTAATTATACATTAGGTTTTAAGCATTAATTGTCCTACTAATAGTTTTCATATTTAACCAAATACCTTCTTGAGTCAAAGCACAACAGGAACCTATTTCTGAAGGAAAAAGATTTCACCTTGTTCTAGCTCTTAAATCTTCGATTAGTTTCTTAGACGTTGGTGCACGTCGCTTTCTTTATTTATTTATTTATTTATGTTTACTTTTGATGTTCCAAAAGAGTTTTGTGTTAGTACTACCTCTTTCCTCTTTCTTTTTTCTCTTTTTTTTCGTTTTTTTTGGGGGGGTTGGGGGGTGAGTGGGAGGGGAGCATCTTTTTTGAGCTTGTAGCACCTGAGAATTTTATTCTAATTAGTCTTATAATAATACTAATTAACATCGAAAGTGCTTATTTTCAAACTTTTTCTCCCTAGACTTCTTTACAATTGATAATTGAGAAAACTACCCTCAATAGCTCCTCAAAATTTTAATAGCCCATGTTTTTTTTTCATTTATCTGAAATATTCCTCCGGCCCAAACATATTACATCTAATAGCCCGAAATATCTATTTTGTATATTTTCCGGTCTTTGGGTTATTTTTGGTGAGCCAAAAAAAAGAATATGAAATTGTAAAAAAGAAGTTAATGTGATCGATAATGGCTAAGGCTGCCAATGAGGAACAACTATAGGTCCTTTGATTTTTCTATGTTAGGTGCATCAAAATAGTAATTTCTCATTGCAAATTTATCTTTACTATTTTTTGAAATGCTTTCATTTGTTTTTATCTAAAATCAACTAATTGTATTTCTAAAAATCAGAAAATTGTTATTGCTGGTTAGAAGGAAAGGACTAGTGAAGGAGGAACAAAGGGACGCTTAAAATTATTTGTTGGTTAGCATATGTTATTTATTTTTTGCTACAAATTGTAACGTAAAACTATGGACCATCGACTGATATATGTTTTGGCCGCGTGGCCACTTATGTCAGAAGCTCTTGATAATTGGATAAGCCCATATGGAGCCCAATCATATGCAGATTGTGTCTAAATGAGTTTATGGGTGGAGGGCCTGGGAATCTTTTCCACGAATATGTGCTGAAACTTCAAAGAAAATTTTTCAGAACGTTAATTTGTGGATCTGTTTATTTGTTAAAGCATGCTAAAACGGTATAAATAATTTTTATTTTTGAAATAAATCAAAAGTGATGCTATTTATGTGAATAGTCTTAAACAAAGGAGCAACCGTTAAAAATCTCAAATTTTGTCGGTTATCCCTTTTTGTATCATGCATTTAATAAATGATCGTTTATTTCTTTTATAATTGATGGACCTTTTATACCTCGATCTAAAGATTCTTTTTTTAGCAAACTAAAAATCTTATGAGAAAACGTTAGACCACAATCTAAAATTTTGGTAAATTATGAAACGATAGACCATATTCTAATATTTTATGAGAAAATTAAAAATTATACGAGGAAACATTAGATTTGAATCTAACTTTGTCAGGAAAAGGTAATTCCAAGGGTGTAATATTGGCACAATTATTTGAAATAGGGCCAAAATCTAAACAATGACATTAAAAGATGACATTTGCGTAAACCAACTGAGTACATACTATCAATTTTGGTATATATATATATATATGTATATGTATAGCAAAATGAACACTCAGATTTATTTGAACAGGGCCAAAATCTAAACAATGACATTAAAAGATGCCATTTGCGTAAACCAACTTAGTACATGCTATCAATTTTGGTATATATATGTATAGAAAAATGAACACTCAGATTTATTTGAACATGTCGCAGTCACACAAAATGTAGTTTCAGATATCAAGTACGTAAAGCTGATCCATTTCGTGAAGGTTACTTCCAAATTGTCAGGCGTTAAATACACGCCTATATATCATTCTTGCTATAATTATTATGATAATATTCCACTTGATTTTTGACTACTAGAAAATGTCTCAATACGTACGTTGTTAGGATCGGGAACTCGGGTAGTGCGAAATTTAGCCAAACAACGGTATAATGATAATAACAAAGACAATGAGAGTTGATAACAACGACAATTAAAGTAAATAAAGAAGACACAAATTTAACGTGGTTCGGTCAAAGTGACCTACGTCCACAAGCGGAGAGGAGCAATTTACTATAACAATAAGAGTACAAAAGAGAGTATAAAATTAGATTAAACACTCTAATTAATCCCAAATACCATAAGAGAATAACCTCACAAGATCACTCCAAAGAAAGGNCTTCCAAATTGTCAGGCGTTAAATACACGCCTATATATCATTCTTGCTATAATTATTATGATAATATTCCACTTGATTTTTGACTACTAGAAAATGTCTCAATACGTACGTTGTTAGGATCGGGAACTCGGGTAGTGCGAAATTTAGCCAAACAACGGTATAATGATAATAACAAAGACAATGAGAGTTGATAACAACGACAA
>AWOL01S0121265.1:0-11297 GCA_000715115.1 Nicotiana otophora
GAGTGCCACCAATACTCAAAGGTAAGTTCTATAAAGCGGTGGTTAGACCAGCCATGTTGTATGTGGCTGAGTGTTGGCCCGTTAAGAACCCACATATCCAGAAGATGAAAGTAGCAGAAATGAGGATGCTGAGGTGGATGTGCGGGCACACTAGGATAGATAAGATTAGGAATAATGTTATTCAGGAGAAGGTGCACGTGGCTCTCACTGATGACAAGATGCAAGAAGCGAGGCTTAGATGGTTCGGACATGTTCAAAGGAGAAGCCCAGATGCTCCGGTACGGAGGTGTGAGCGGCTGGTTGTGNGGGCACGAGAAGAGGTAGAGGGCGGCCTAAGAAGTATTGGGGATAGGTGATCAGACAGGATATGGCGAGGCTCCAGATTTCCGAGGAGATGACACTTAATAGGAAGATGTGGAGGTCGAGTACTAGAGTTGTAGGTTAGGATGTAGTTGAGTCTTCACTTACTTCGTACCATTGTGGGACTGGCCACGTAGGGTTTTTGTCTAGGGTAGCTAGTGACAATGTTGTATTTTACTAATTCGCTTTTCAGTGCATGTCCTATTTACTAGCTATCATTTTTGCTTTGCATCTTTCTTCTGCATTTCATGGTGTTCCTATTTTTTCTATGATTATTGTGGTGATACTAATGTTGTCTCCTCTTGTCATTTTGTCTTTTTATTTTCTTGAGCCGAGGGTCTTTTGGAAATAGCCTCTCTACTCCTTTGGGGTAGGGGTAAGGTCTACGTACACACTACCCTCCCCAGAACCCATTAGTGGGATTCTACTGGGTTGTTGTTGTTATTGTATATTTATTATAATATTTATGAGGTAATACAAGTTTTAAATTTAGAATAAAATAAAATATTAAAAGTAAATTATTTTAAAATTACAAAAATAAAATGGAAAATATGTTATTCTTTGAGGGATTAATAAGGAAATAGCAGGCTTGTTGTGTTCTGTGCACGACATTTGATGCCTAGAACTTGCCTTGTGTGTCTGCAAAGCGAAATAGTAGTCTTGTTTAGTCTGGGGAGTGATATAGGCATTTCTTTATTGAACCATATATATACATATTCCACCCACTTATTTGTTATGTATCGTAGTTAACCCCGTTGAGCCTGTAATCATATTTCCTTGGCAACCACATTACAAGCCTTATCCCTTGTTTGAATTGACCATCTTTTTTAACCCTTTACCTCTCGTAAGCACTTGAATTACTATGGATCTATAAAGGATAAAGTGTGGGGTAGTTGGTGGGGCTTTTGAGTGGAACTAGAGAAATCAGGAGAAATGGAAAAAAAAAGTATCATGTGTTAATAGTTTATCATGTTGATTAGTAATATTCTGTGGTGGCTTTTAAGGTGATTGTGCTCAAAGAAGTGTGGGTTAATTTACGTGGTGTTGAAGGTGGAAATATTGGTTTAACTTAAGTGTGGGCTTGATTATAAAATATATGTATTAAAGTGCTTGGGGAGGTATAGTTACTATTATATCCAAATATATCCTACCCGACCTGCAGCCTACATTACAGCCAAATAAAGTCCTACTTGATCCTAGACTGGACAAGCTCAATTAGTAGAGTAGTACATTACGGGCAAGCCTATGGAGCATTTTCTGTGGCACAAGAATATCATTTCTGAGGGTGAGTGAATTCTGTTTATTTTGAAGTTCCTCAGTGTGCGTGAATTTTATTGATTGTGGAATGAGTCTCTCTTTGTAGTGAGCAGGCACTTGATACACGAAGGAGAGGTAAGTCTGGACCTCTGAATAGAGTAAGTAAGTCGGTTAGGAATATTGCGTGGCTCGCGGAAGTCTACTCTTGAGGTGTAGATGTTACACTAATGTATACTCAAACTATGTGAAATATTCTTGGTGTGACGAGTTAGGGAAGTCGCTCAGTGTAGTTAGGCCTCTGTAGAGTGAGGTTTGATTGCTCGGGGACGAGCAATGGTTTAAGTGTGGGGTGTTGATAGTAGGCTATATTTATGCAATTTAGACACTATTTATACTCTAAATTAGCCGCACTTTATTGATATTTGAATGCTAAAAGATAACAAAATACTCTAATTAAGAATTTTATGCTTTGCAGGAGCCACTCCGAGCTAGGAGGAAGCTAAAGAGTGTTTTGGAGTCAATATGGAGTGTGAAAGGCCAATCGAAGGTTAGCCCGGTCGAAAAGGAGCGAGAAAAGCAAGTGGGGAGGTCCCCTCCAGGTGCGCGACTGCGGAATTGACCGTGAATTGGAGCGCGCTCTGGAGGCAGAACACTGGCTGAAATCCACGGTCGAATCCGCGACCGCGGACGGGCGGACGGAGGCCAACAACTCAGGGAAAATTATGTAATTTCCAAGGCGACTAACCTAAACCTATATAAAACCTAATTCGCCCAGAAGAAAAAGAGAGCTGTTTTTAGGAGATTTTGGAGGCAAGAACAAGAGTGAGAAGACGGAGAATTTCCTAAGAGTTTTTATCTTCTTCTTCTTACTTCTATTGTTAATTATGAATTGTTATAATGAATTTTTATCTAATAGTATGAGTAGCTAAACCCATCATCTAGGGTCGATGGAACCAATTGTTGGATGAAGTTTTGACTATGTTTAGATATAATTGAGCCGTTCTTATTCTATGATTTTCAACTATGTGTTGTGTTGTGATTAATTGAAAGGGCCCTTGATTAATTGTGTCTAGTTACCTTGTGTTGCTTGAAAAAGAATACTTGGTTAGATTGTTGTTGAACAACACCACTTTCGGGTAAGTTAAGAGATTACTTACTTGAATTTAAAAGCGGGGTTAGAGATAACGAAGCTTTGATGGGATAATTCTGAGTTGCATAAATTGTTATCTAGAGTAGTTCGAGAGAATGCTTCTAGTAAATTATCGTAATTGATTGAGAGATAATTACGGTAGCCCGAAACTCATAATCCTCATAGAGTATTACGGCGAGATTATAGATAACGTGTCAGGAATTAGTCCGACAATTGGAGAAATCAATAGCCCTAGATCCTTTTAATCTTTGAATTCAACCTTATTCTTGATTATTGCTAATTTTGTTGTCATTTTTCATTAGATAAATAAATTCCACTTATGCTCTATTAAAAATCTTGCATCCAGAAATTGTCTGAGCTTATCATTAGCATTGTTAAAAGTTATAGTAAATAGGTTAGTTCCCTGTGAGATTCGACTCCGGACTTGAACCGAATTATATTTGCAGCGACCGCTTAATCCTTTTTACAAGGCATAGTTGGGCGTGATCAGTCGACCTTAAAATCAGAGGTAAGAACACATGTCCCAGGAACGTACTCCTCAAGCCGTGGCTCCACCGGTATTTTATCGGCGGTAGGCTGTGAAGAAGAAGCTTTTTCTTTCTGAGAAATAATTTTTGATGTTTTCACCATTTTGGATTTAAATATCGAAAATAGAAGGAGGTAACAAAGATTTGGTATTTTTGAAGAGAGATTTTGTAGCGAAAAATCTCTGATTTACAGACAAACTCAAAAGATGCAAGAAAAAACTTTAAAAATTTGGAGATTGGAGATGCAAAAGTGATAAATGGTAAAGAAAAAGGCTATTTATAGATTAAGCAACGTCGGTTCAGTATCAACAGTGGCCGACCATCGTCTGACGCGTATTAAATGCCTTGAAAAACTAAACCGACGGGACAACTATCACGTGTGTCATGATCGAGCCCGATGTAAACGTCAGCTTATATATGATCGAGTCGTTGGGAAATCATATCGTTTCTCGCTACATCCTTCTCGAGAAACGAGGAGACTATCTGTATACGGTCAAAACCGGTTAATCCTTCGTACGAACTGGTCGAAATGGTAATGCATTGGATCGAAGAGTGTCTTCATAATATCAGGTTGAGGTCCGAAGTCAGGTCATCGAGCTTCGAGCCCTAGGGACCGAACAATGTCGAGCTCGTTATCATTATCGAGCTCGAATCCAAATCGAACTATGATGCGAAGTTAAGTTATCGAGCTTATGAGGCAGAGACCGACCAACACTGACCCTGAATCAATACAAGGCTTCGAGTCAGAATCGAACTCGAGTCAAGATCGAGAGCTCGACTCAATATCAAGCTCGAGTCAATATCGAGCTCATAGACAAGAGCCGTTGCAACCGCACTAGAGGAGAAAATTCTGGCAGGAATTATGGAAAAACTGATTTATCATGGATCTCCCACTATGTATTTTTAATTATATCTAAAGTAGGATCCCTCCACTATAAAGGGGATGGTTATTATTTCTGGAAGCAAGGAAGTTTTGCATACATTGTAACTGAGATATCATACACTCCTATATTGAAGAGTTATCTTTTTTTAGCTTCATAGATTGATTCATCTCGCTTAATCCATAAATCATCTTCTTTCCAACTTTGCTTATTTTTCATTCTCTACAGTTAACATTCGATATTTCTATTCATTCTTACGATTTGTGTCAAGTTATACCACATACCCTTAGAACTACATATAAATTTTAACTCTATCCATTTTTCGGATAATCAAATTTTGTAGGTCACTGTGGGTATATATTCTTAGTGCGAAGATCTAAGAAAATTAAGGAAAACCCGCTTAGAATTGGTTCAGTGAGATTTCAGTTAGTATGAATTTTTGTCACTGAACTACTCCTTGGATGATAACATTTATTTCTTTGCTAAATAACTTTACGTTTTCGAGTGTGTCTTTTACTTGATTATTAAACGCAATAATCAAACAAATGAGCATCTACACATTCTGTTTTCTTTTACTTGTCCACTTTAAATTTTTCACGTCCCTTAAGAAATAATAATTATACTATGTATTTTACCATATAACCCATAATAATAATAGCATTTCAAAAAGTCTTGAAAAATAATTTTAAAAATGAGCAATTAATGACAAGGGTAAAACAGAAAAAAAAAATTGTCTTTCTCTTAATTTAGTATAGTAGACAAATTAATTTTAATATAGTGGACAAGTAAATTTGTACATAATTCGACAACCAAGACACGACGATACAATCAAAATAAGGCTTGTCTACTAAAAGTTAATAATGGTACTGTAAGCATGTTAAAAGATTATTCCATCTTATTTTGGTTCAAAATAAATGTTCTTTATATAATTAAGAAGGAATTAATTTTATTTTTTTTAATATTTGTCCTTATTTATATATTTCAATGTGTCAATATAACAATTAACTAAGAGTTTTTTTCTACACTCATTATTATTTCTTCATCATTAAGCTTTCTTTGCTTATTAATCGACCATGTTTTCTGCATCTTATATTCATTTTTTTATGTTCAATAATCCGAGCTCCTTGCAAATTTTTGTTCACACATTATTAAAAATATTTAAATAAAAAAGAGAGTAGTTTTCTATTGAGCTTCTAATCAAAAAGCGCAGAAAGTTTCGGAACCAAATAACTGGCGACTACTAAATGGGAAAGTAAGCAACCCCATTATTTTATTACTCACTACTTTTTCAAGTTTCATCCCTTTTCCCTCACAATTCTCTCATTCTATTCTAGATAACCTTTTTTTATTTTTTATATTATTATTTCTTGAATATTGAAAAGGTAACATATGTGGAGAGGGGATTCCTCTCTCATGACACTTGAATAGTTGATATTCCACCCTCTAATCTACTACTACTACTCCAATTGTAAATCATAAAACATATTCTAGATAACTAAATATCCTAGTTATGCGGAGCCCAAAATTAAGCAATTGTTTTGCTCAAAGATAGTCTTGGGGAACTTAAATTCAGGAACCTGATGATTTCTCAAAGGAAAATCAAGGCATGCTATTATCGAATGATAATTTGATGTCTCTCACACACAATCTATATATATATATATATATATCCTCATTTTAATGTAAAGATACTTTCTTTTAATATATTTCAATGTAATGCTATAAATTTTTTCATCTAATTTTTAACAACATATATTTTTTTAACTCTATGGTTCATTCTTTAAGGTTTCTAACATTAAAATTATTATATTTTTAAAGTTTCGGGTTCATATATATTGCAATTTTGACGAACTTTTACACATAAATTTAGGTTATGCATCAAAAGTTATGAGTACAACTGAACTCATTCTTATAATGCTACGAGGCGAATCTAAAATTTCTAGAACATGAGTGTATCACTAAAGATAAAGGAAAAAGAAAAAGTATTTAGCATCAATTGATCCCTCATGGCCTCATCCTTTGAGTAACACATTCAACCAAATGCATCATTAACTTTTTCGAAGCACATGTAGCAAATAATATTATATCAATTCTAAAAAAAAGAAATAATAATACATAATTTAGCGAAAGATTATGAGTTCACGTATACCATAATTTTTGCCTAAATCTTCTCCGGATAGACCACAAAATCTTCAAGGCCTTATTCTTTACTAGCATATGGGTAACTAAGAAAGAGGATTTTGAGTAAGAATATTTCTTCTTTAAGGAGGTGAGATGGTTGTGGTATTTCTGGTGAAAGTGATACAACTCAATCTCCGGTTTACTATCAAACCCTTCACGCATATTTGAAGATGCCATTTTCTTCTGTTTTTTTTATTTCTTTTTTTATATCCTTTTATTTCAAATGTGAAGGTGAGCCTGTGATCGGTGAAAGTAGGAAAAGTAGAATATAATTTAGCTTTTAGAGGAATTAAAATTTAACGATTTCCAACTGTTAGAGGTCGTTGGTTATCATCTTATCAAAATTAGGAAACTAATCATAGTACAAATTTTGGTAATTGGTATTATTAATTTATACGACGATTGGTTGGCATTACATTTCTGGTATGAGCAACGCCCAATCAAAATTTTATAATTCACATATTATTTATATTGGATCTAGCATGGGACGGATAACTTATACGAAGACTAGCTTTACATGGATAAAATATACCTAAAAGACTGAAATAACTTTAATTTCAACTTTGTATATTAATCTAGTTTAAAAACAAGGGTAAATTATAAAACTTGATATTATACATATGATATCTAATTTTTAATGCAGCATATCAAATATTTGCAAAATCAATTATATATCTTCTAAATAATTCAGTAATAATAATAATAATGCATTACTATGTTCAAGAACTAAACGAGCTCTAAATTTACCGTAAACATTTGTTTCTGATGGCGTCTTCGTACGGAAGAAGAGAGGGTGTATTTTTTATGGCAAAAGTTCTCAAGAATCCAAAGAATGGCAATGATTAAGTAGGAAAAAAAAGATAAAACTAGAAAGGTGCTTTTTTATAATGAGTCTTTATAATGATGGTGATTGATGATGATTAATGACACCAATGCCTATGGTATTTAGAATTCCTTTGCCTATGATTAAGACTTCTATTATTAGTATAATTATATTACTCCAGCTGTCTCGTATTATTTGTCATGATTCTCTTGGACACATTCATTAAAAAAAATTAATCAGGATGCGATTTTGACTACTTTATCTTTATTCATGTCTTAATATTTAATAAATTTTTATTGGTATTTGAACAAAATTATACATAATTGAAGTGTTTGTAGTGTTCAAATAATATGAGAAGAGAGGGTATAAGTGTCGGTTGAAATAGAAAGAGTAACTTTTTTTCTTTTATCTTTTCTTGAGAAAGATGCTACAATTTGAATTATATATCATGATGAGTTGGCAATTTCTCGGTTAGGTCAATTATAGGTTGCTGTTATCTCTTGTTAATCATTTTAACAAATTCATTTTGGAGTTTGGACCCTCTAAGGTTTTAGAACTGATATACTAACAAAATTCCTTTGGTTTAAACGTGAAAGAAATCACAAAATGTAGTTTTACGACAGCGGGTGTATCCATTTACTTGAAAGTCTTAAAATATGCACATCCCAAACAAGACTGTACCTATATATATTGTTACACAAAGGAGTAGTGGATGCAATTTTTTCTCATTTAAAACTTACCAAAAAAATCTCATTTAAAATTTTGAAGTTCACTTCTATTTATAACTAATCAAAACTTTTTTGGGTTCGAGCCTGGAAAATGAAAAGATATTTTGGCAAGGAAGTACACTTCCCTTTTAGTGAGTTTTATGCCAAAACAAATTAAAATTAGTGGGAACCTAAAATGGATAAAAACCCAAAATTTATGACTTTCGAATTAAAGTTAGATTTAATTGAGTTAGGTAAGCATTGATAAGCAGACAAGGAAAAAAGGGCGGTGTTAGCTTCAGAGATGTCCATACTCTTGGCATGTGCAATTCTCAGGCATGTACCAAGACAGACACAGGATATGGGAGAAGGAAAAAAGTAGTATTATTTGTTTTGGTACAAAAAAAGTAGTATTAATTAAATATCAGCAACAGAACATTGATGGTCTATATATATATAGGACAATAGCATTTTTGCATAGATGGGAAGATTATCCACTGTGACATTTCTTTCAACCATAGGCATCTGCGCCTAGCCGCCTATCGGCTATCATGTGAATGCCAGTATAACAAATTAAACACTACACAAAGGGAAAATTCAAGTAGAAATAAGGTATTCCTTTAGGAGTACATACTCTTATATGTTCCTTGTATCCCAATTTACGTGTCATACTTCTTTTTAGTCCGCCAGTCTATCCACAAAAGAATGTTACACTTTCTTACTTAGAAATAATTTAATTAGCTTTAAACTTTTTATTCTACCCTTAATAAAATATTCTATAGGCAGGGGCAGAGCTAGAGTGTCGGGAGCAGGTTCGGTCGAACCCAGTAATTGTAGTTTGAATCCTATATTTGTCTTAAAAATTTATTGAATATGTATAAATTATTACTTTAGAACTTAGTAACTTAAAACGATTAGAATCCCAAACCCATAAACTTAAAATCCTGGTTCCGCATTTGTGACTATAGCCACATAAATATTTATAATTTATTTTATACCACAAATTTCAAAAAATTTCTTTTTCTTAAACTCCTTACCGAGTTAAACACCACCATAGATATAGAGAAATTATTATATTGGACTAGAAAGTCTGAAGTTCGAGCTTTTAGTCTCAGTCTTCACCCTAGCTATATTATAATGTATTGGTGAAAAGTGGACCTACCACGCGGATAAGCTAAATAATGACACATGGCAGATAATGTCAAAGTACATGTACAGAAATGTAACGATCCGACCGGTCGTTGCGAGAGTTGTAGCCTCGTTCCCCTTTTCTGCTCATTTTTGTGCTTCACTATTATTTTATGACTTACTAGGTTAGTTGGTTCGGGTCCGGAGTAAATTCAGAGTGAATTGAGACACTTAGTCTCTTAACTAAAACTTTAAGCTGGAAAAGTTGACCGGATGTCGACTTTGTGAGCACCTAATTTTTTACCGTGCTTGAATATTTCCCGCTTACATCTTCCACGCGTGTCCCCACTCCACTTTTCTTTGCTCCCCACTCTTTGTCCCCACTGCACTCTCCATTGTTCCCCACTCCTTGTCCCTCATGCTTGTCCCCCATCACAACCCCCCACATGTCCCTTTTTCAGAAAACATACACATACACACACATGAAAAAGAAGGNGGGGGGGGGGGGGGGGAGGAGGGGGGGCTGAAAACAAAAGGAGTGAGGAGAAAAACGGGGGCTCCCCTTTCTTTTTAAAAAAACCAAAATGCAGCAACTCAGTGGGGGAGAAGACTACCACAAAATCTCCATTAAAAATACCTCATCAACCATCAAAGCTTCATGGATTTTCCTTCCATCTTTAGCTCCAAAAGCAACTGAAAAACAGCCCTTTTTTCAGCAAATAATCAGCTGCGAAAATAGCCAAAAAATGATAAAAACCAGTCCGAATCCCAGCCCCAAAACATCCGTAAAAATCCACAAAACATCCAGAAAAATCAAGCCAAAACATGGCTGAAGTTGCTGCCAAAACGCAGCAACAGTTACCCATTTAAAACACGCGAGTTTCAGTCGAGGGAGGCAAGTTCGCCATTCCGTTTCGTTTGATGCTCTAGTCCACTGTCAAGTTTGGTTAGTTTTCTTCCTTGTAACCCAACACTCGAGGCTCTTTATTAATACAGTGAAAAGCTCTGCTCAACAAAGGTCACTTTCTTCTTTGATTCATTTTTGGTTTAATATCATGTTCTTGTTTAATCTTTTAGTGCTTTATTTTGTTTAAATGTCTTTGATAGCTTACTAAATTTCTTTGTTGCCTACGTTTGTTTAAGAACATCATTAGAATTTGTATGAGTTAAGATTTATATTTATGTGTTTACTCGATGGGTGGAAGTTACTGATTTTCATATTTCATCGCACTATTAAATTTCTTTTGTAGGTAAAATAACTACTAAAGAAAAATGAATGAATAAAGGGATTTCTAGTAAGCTCTAATCAAATAGGTTGTGGTTGTTTTGTTTGTTTTCTTCCTTTTCTTTTTCTTATCCTGTAAGCATATAGTTTTGGTTTAATTTATCTACATGTAAAATGGGAAACATTCGAAGAAGGCAGTAGTTGAGTTGGTATTATGCCTTGTTATTTATGGTGTATCAAGATGGGCCATAGGCTTGCTTGGTGGAAATTAAAAGGTTGCTTAGTTAACATTTGTTTTAGTTCATATAGTATGCCATAAATGTGATTTGATTAGCTAGTTGGATTTTTAGAGATGTTTAATTATGTTTGGAGTAGTTTGGGGCTGATAGGATTTAAGAAGATTTAGCCTTTTGTCTCCATTTATTTCATAATTATAATAGTCAAATCTTACCCCTTTCACAATAATCCCCATAAACCCTGGGCCTTAATCTCAAACTAGTTTAGAAAAATAACTCATAAATATCTCTAGTATGCTTTAGGCGCACAGTAATAAATCAATTATCGTGATTATGTATACATTCACGTGACGTAATTACGATTTCCAAAGTTAAAGGCAAGGTATGAGTTCACACAACTTTGACAGAACAATTTTAATAATAATAAAAATGTTATCAATTGTGTACACACATGCGTGGCATGATTTTTAATGCGCCAAACAAAACGGGTACACNAGTTGAACTATACATATAAATTGTATCTTCTCTCGCATCCCTCTGAGTCTTCTGATAATTAGTTATGTTGTGTTTGCCTACCAGCATCATAAAATTTCTATTTTGAGATAAAGCCAGTTAGCCTACCAGCTTCTGGTGAAGGATTTAGTCCCACGTGTTTAGGCGGGAGAGCTGTTAGCTAGCCAGTGCTGTTCTACTACTGGTGACGCTTGACGCTCCTCGGCTCGGGTTGTCCGTCCGGGTAAGCCAGGTCTAGATACCATCTCTTTTAGGATATACAAACTTAGAAGAACAAGCCACAAGCAATGAATATCCCTAGTAGGCTAC
>AWOL01S0121282.1:0-11099 GCA_000715115.1 Nicotiana otophora
ACTTAGTTCCAAGGTTTAGAATTTAAGTTAAAAAGGTTGACCGGATGTTGACTTATGTGTAACGACCCAGGAAAAAGTTTGCTAAAAAGATTAAGGTTTGGTGGTGTCGAGGTAGATCAATTAGTATAAAGATTATATAAATTTCTCGCTCGACTCGAACTTTTTAGGTTGAACAATGCACCGATGTGTAAAGGAAAATTTTGTCGAAAAAAGGTCATTTCTGCGACCACTATGCGGTCGCAGAATCACTCTGCGGACCGCATGATAGTCGCAAAGTGGATCAGGAGAGGAGCAAGATTTGAGGAACATCTGCGGTGCACTATGCGACCGCAGACCTGTTTTGCGGTGTATTATGCGACCGCAGAACAAGTATGCGGACCGCATAATGACCGCAGATCGGGTTAGTAACGCCCAACTTTGGAGGCCAAATTATGCGGCCGGTATGTGGATCGCATACCTGTTATGCGATCGTATAACTGCGTCAGAGCTTCCATTCTTTCTAATTTTTGACTCGACCCAACTTCGATTTATAGCCCTTGAAGCTCAATTTTGAGCCAAAATCTGATATTTTAGAAAGAGGTGAGAGCATTTTAGAGAAAGAAAGTGAAAACTTAGTCATCTATCCATCAATTCTTGTTCAAGGTTTGAAGATTTCACAAGGATCTTGCTAGGGCTTCAAAGAGGTAAGAATTTCTTTCCTCAATCCTTCAATTTCGGGTTTGGATTAAAAATGGGTGATTTATAGTATAATTCTTGGGTGTAAGAGTATTATGTATACATACCAATAAGGTTGTGGAAGGATGGTTAAGTTCAAATGGGTAAGGATTCAGTTGAAAATGGTAGAAATCTTCATAGACTTTAATTGAAGATTTGAGTGTCGAGTTGATGTCGAATTTTGGTAAAATGTATATGGTTGGACTCGTGGTTGGATGGACGTTCATATTCTGGAACTTTTGTCGGGTTCCGAGACGTGGGCCCTAAGGGCGATGTTTGAGTTAATTTCGGATTTTATTGGAAAAATTAATATTTCCTTATGGAATTAATTACAATAATTTATATTGACTGAATCGAATTAATTGTGGCTAGATACGAGGCTTTCGGAGACCAATTATTGTGGCAAGGGCATAACGGAATAAATAATTACACGGACTGAGGTAAGTAACAATTATAAATCTGATCATGAGGGTATGAAACCCCGGATTTTTGGTATCATGTGATTATTTTGGAGCTGGCGCACATGCTAGGTGACGGGTGTGTGGGCGTGCACCGAGGGAATTGTGACTTGGTCCGTCCCGGGAAATTGTAAAGTTGAATAATTTATTGTTATCTATATGATCTCTATGTGTTGAAGAAATTTGACTATAAATCATGTTAGAAATCATGCTTAGGCTATGTTATAGTACTGTTGAGACCCGTAGAGGTTGCGTACTTATTGAATTATTTGCTACTTGTCGTCTTGTACTCAATCATGATTTTTCTTGCATATTATACCTTAGTCTTTCTAGATATTTTGTTGATATACTATGTTGTCTTTGTTTGGGCTGATCTTTGAGATTCTTGAGAGCCCGAGAGACTTGAGAGATTGAGGACTAAGTAAGGCCAAGGGCCTGTCGGTGAGGTAATGATATTATGGCACGTGAGTTGTCCGTGCAGGATATTATAACACGTGAGTTGTCCGTAAAGCACGTGAGTTATCCATGTAAATAATGGCGCTTGGGCTGTAGGAGTCCTCCGGAGTCTGTACACACCCCCAGTGAGCGCAGGTACCCATTGAGTGTGAGTGCTGAAGGCTAAGAGCCGAGTGGTTGAGCTGTTGTGATGAGCTGAGTGACTGTTGCCTGAGAGACTGTGCTTGCTTTGCATTTGTTGTTACACTTGGTTTCTATCTGTCATTGTTGTGAAATCTCCGAAAGAATTTATATCCGGATTACGTGAAATTGAACTGTATAAAATTGATTTTACTTAAATTGCAGGATTTGAAAGCATGTCTATTCTTTGATGGAACTACTGAAAGTGAACTATGACTGTGTAGCTCATCATTATCTTTAGTTCCTTAGTTATTATTGTTACTTGATGAGTTGGTTGTACTCATACTACACCCTGCACTTCGTGTGCAGATCCAGGTGTTCCTGAATATAGCGAGTGTTGATCATTTCACGCAGTTGATTTTCAAGAGATTTTGAGGTAGCTGCCGTGTTTCGCAGACCTTGTCTCTCTTTCTCTATATCCTTGTTTACTGTATTTGGTCTTAGACTATTATAGACCATATTTTCCAGACTTGTACTCGTATTAGATGCTCATGTACTCAGTGACACCAGGTTTTGGAAGTATGGTATAGGAAATTGCTAGATCTTTGGTATTGTATTAAAAGTTACGTTTTTAAATTTAAAGGAAATCGTGGGTTATTGATGTTGTCGGCTTGCTTAGTACTGAGATAGGCACCATCACGACAGGTTAGGATTTTGGGTCATGACAATATTGTACCTATCTGAGCTCGTCATTGCTTTCAGCCCAAGTTTAATCCTGTTACTTATTGAGTACATTGCGTCGGTTGTACTCTTACTACATTCTACACTTCGTGTGCGGATCTAGGTACTTCTGGGCATGCTGGTTGCTAGACTTAAAGCATTTCCTGCTTGGAGACTTTTGAGGTAGCGCTTTGGCGTCCGCAGACCTCGACTCTCTTTTTTCAGTTTATTTAGCAATGTTTTATCTTTTCAGACAGTTGTATTAGAAGTTTTGACTATGTTGATATTTAGTAGCTCATGTACTCAATGACACCCGGATTTTGGGAGATTCTGTATTTAAGTCGCAGTTAGTCCTTTCGATTATTTATGCGATTTTCATTGTTAAACTCAATATATCATGCTTTTAAATTAACATGAGTAGTTATTTTGTGGTTGTCGGCTTTCCTAGTATTGTGATAGGCGCTATCATGACATGTTGAAATTTGGGTCATGACAAGTTAGTATCAGAGCCTAGGTTACATAGGTCTCACGAGTCATGAGCAGGTTTAGTAGAGTCTTGCAAATCAGTACGGAGACGTCTGTACTTATCTAAAAAGGCTATTGAACTATAGGAAAAACTTCACTTCTTGTATTCTTGTTGTGCAAATTTGTTGATTCTGGAAACTTAACTTCTATTATTCTATTCACTCACAGATGGTGAGGACACGTGCTATCGAATCGGGCGGACGACCACCAGTACCACCATCTAAGGCCGTGGGAGGCCAGAGCCACGGTAGAGACTGAGGTGCAGCTCTTACAGCAGCTAGAGCAGCACATGTGGATCCACCAGTTGCGCCAGCTCAGCAGGAGACACCGGATATGGTTGAACCGGTGGGACTAGCTCAGGCACCAGCTGTGCCCATTGTGATTCTAGACCTTCAGGAGGCTATGGCCATATATTAACTGTATGCACTAGCCTTGCTCAGGCAGTTTTAGTTCCGACCATACCAGCCACTTCTCAGGCCGGGGGAGGTGCTCAGACTCCCGCAGCCCGTACTCTAAAGCAGGTAGTTCAGGGACTTCAGACACCGGGGGTACTACTAGCCCAGCCGGTTGTAGCGGCTTAGGCCCCGGTTGGTCCATCTATGAGTGACAAGGAGCAGAAGAGGCTAGAACGGTTTGGGAGGCTCACGCCTCCATAATTCAGTGGGGATGAGTTGGAGGATGCTTAGTATTTCGTAGACCGATGCCAACGGATCCATTGCACGACGGGTATTCTGGATACTAGAGTCTCATTTACTACTTTTCAGATATCGGGGGCAGCTTTCACATAGTGAGAATCTTATGAGTTGAGCAGGCCAGTCGGCGGTGCACCACTTACGTGGCACGCGTTCTCCGTTATCTTCTTGGAGAAGTTTGTTCAAAAGACCCGCATGGAGGAGTTATGTAGGTAGTTTGATCAGCGGTTAAGATTAAATATCTACGTGCTTGAAAAATTAAAGAGGAAATAGAGTTAAAAATCATAGGTCATCTATTTAAGAAATGGACGTCCTAGATATTTGTGTTTGTTTTTGAGTATGGGATATAAGTGACGTGGTAGATCATGATTGATTAAAAAGTGATGGCAAGGATTTCCAACACGGATTGAATGGGGTGTTTTGGTTGGGTATTTTCGGACTAGGCTTGGCCATTTGGGCCGAAATTTCTTTAAAGAATAGCCATTTTGTATTTAGATGAGAATTATGATTATAGCCTTTAGCCTATTTTGATCCCTTTTATAATTAAATTAAATAAGCTTAATAATGTTCACTAAAATATGATAAAATCATAATTATCAAATATACTACTAATTATTTGTAAAATATTTTATCTCTTAAATCATGACACTAACTTCGAATTATTAACATAGTGACCTATTTAATTAAAATTGAGAAATGACTCGTTAAATTAATTATACAACTTATACGGTGCATTTTGTTTTAATAATCTAAACAATGATAAATATATTTATAACTACATAATACTGGTGCCAGTGATGTTTTTCAAAATTAATTTGTAGAAACAGGTATTTATTACTAGAAACTACTTTCAACATATTTATTGTTAAATATTAAGTATAAGTAGATTAGTTTTAAAAGTAGGGTCAAAATTGGCCGTCAACAGCTACCCCTCTTTGCCCGGAGACGATGAATGAGTCTTTGGGCAAAGAAATTGAACCAAAGCCAATTTTGTCCTAACTTTAGGCATGCATTGCAGGAGTGGCATAAAGATTATGAGTCGCAGGATTGAGTTAAGGAAGATTCTGGGAAGATTTTGGTAAGAATTTTGGAGATTTTGGGGCCAAATTCTGGCTTCGAATTGCTTACATACCTCGGGCTTAACGAGGATCAAGCCTCACGTAGTTCTGGAGTGAATAGTTTTTGAGGAAGCGATACTCGCAGGAATTGACCCAGTATAGTATTATGACGATACATCGAGACGTAGGATTGGGCACTCATGATAGCTTGAATTTTGCAGCTTGATTTGAAGGAGCTGAAAATTTTGAGTTTCACTAGTTGTTTTGAGCTTAAGCTTGGATTCTTAGCCCGCTAATGGGTTTGTTATCCCTCATAGCATTGTAGTTTGGTCTGCTGCTTAGAAAAGGTTCCACGCTGCAATGTTTATTCCTACAAAACAAATGAAATACACGCATACCAATATATTGCAATGCGGAATATATTAAGATGCGATGTAAATTATGCAAGAATGATGATGCTTGGCTACCGGCGAGCCGTTATTTGGGATCGGGATGATGAGATGCTTGATCTTGACTCAATTTGGTAGTCCGGCTATGTACCGTTCTGTAGTTGTCGGAGCATTTAAAAATTATCTCCGTTTGTTGGGAGAGATTGATTTGTAGAGTGCGTCTTCGCTTGTTAGGAGAGCTTTGCACTGAGAGATATCTCCGCTTATTTGGAGAGCTTGATTTGTAGAGTGTGTCTCCACTTGTTGGGAGAACTTTGCACTGAAATGTAAAGTAATCTCCGCTTGGGAGTGACTGATTAAAACCATAGTCATGCCTGAAGCTGTATGAGCAAAACGTCAAAACATTCAAAGTAATAGAAAATGAAATAATAACATGCCCAAGAGATACTCTTGACTGTGAAGCTATGGTGCGACCATCGATTGGCAGAACGTCGGTGACGAGGTTTACGACTGTCTATTCTGGAATCTATTGTGATGGAGTGGCAATGCGAATTGTTTTGTAGGCAAAGTGCAGTTTTCTATATACAAGTCTCTGATTGGCAAAGTCAACGTTCGATTTGTACAGGGTGCTTCGATGGATTGAGCTCGCGGTTTGCTATATACCAGACTTCAATTAGTAAAGTTGATGGCTCGTTTGTACAGGGTGTTTTGATTAGTTGAGCGGGCGGTTTACTGTATACATGCTCCCATTGATGAAGCCAACGGTTCATTTTGTATAAGATGCTCTGATTATTTCAGCAGGTGGTTTGCTATGTACAGGTTTTTTCGTATAAGGTGTTTGACTCCAAAGTACCTACAAAGAATTTACAGATTAGCCTTAGTTGTACCAGAAAAATCCAAGTAAAAGGAGAAACAGAGATAATATTAGGTAAGTGGTGGATTCGTCATTTGCCCCAGTGTGGTCTTAGTGCTTCCTTGCTCTATCCACTCAAAGAAAAAATTTATTAGCGGCGGGGAAGTTGGTTTGTGTAGACCACAATGTCGATTTGCCCCAGCCTTTGATATAGTTGCGCCTGCGAAGTTCAGTAGGTGGAACAAATTACTGTATTTTTAGAAAACATTTTGAATATACTTTGTTTTCTTAAGGACAATGTCGTCGTTCCGGATTATGACATGTCACGAAATGTTCTCCACACGCGAACGTTTATTCTTGAATACTTCGTTCTTTTGATGTCGATCTTCTGTGATGCTTCTAACAAGGTGGCTACTTGCCATTGTGGCTGCATCCTAATTCGAACTAATGAATTACAAAGGTTTTCCTAAGGTTATGACTGAACCCTTTCAGGTTGCCTATGTATCCAAAATGGAATCAGGTCTGAACGTAGTTCATGGATTATGATAAAATATGATGAAGATGACCGAGCCTGACTCATGCATCCTACGTATCTAAATGGAATCAGGTCAAAGCATAGTTCGATTACAACAGATGCACAATGATGCGATTAAGAATGAAAATGGCCGAGTATGACTTAGACTGCCTACGTATCCAAATAGAATTAGGCCAGAATGTAGTTCAATTACAAAAGATGACTAAATCTGATGAGGATTGCCTACATATTCCTTTCTGAGGAAATCAAGTCGGCGTAGTTACTGAGCAACATACAAAAGTTATATTTGGTTTTTCTATTACAATACAGAATGGGGAAGAGAAACTAAACCCTACATGGGTTTCCTATGTATCCCTCCGTGGGAAGTCACGTTGAATATAGTTATGTTACATCAAAACCTAACTCTATTTGTCTTCAAACATAGTATCTCTTAATTGCGTCTGAGTTGATGGGCTTCATGTTGATTCTTCCATCCATTTCTTCCAAGATTAGATCTCCACCCGACAGTGCTCGGTGGACCACGTAAGGACCTTGCCAGTTTGGTGCAAACTTTCCTTTGGTTTCCTCTTGGTGGGGGAAGATTTTGTTCAAGACCAACCGCCCCGGTGCGAACTGGCGAGGCTTCACCTATTCTGATATAGCTGACCATGACATACTGCATCCATTCTTTTCTTATCAATGATCATGAGTTTCTCATGTTTGAACCATATTCATTCTGCGTCGTCCAATTTTTCCTCTTGAATGACTCTTAAAGATGGTATTTCGACCTTTGCGGGTATCACAGATTCAATGTCGTATACCAACATGTAAGGTGTTGCCCTAGTGGATGTTCTCATGGTGGTCTGGAAACCTAATAAATCAAAAGACGGATTCTCATGCTATTGTCTTTGATTTTCCACTATCTTCCGTAGAATTCTCTTGATATTCTTGTTGGCTGCCTCGACTACCCCATTTATTTGTGGTCTGTAGGCTGTGGAATTGCTGTGGACGATTCTGAACTTCTCGTAGATTTCTCTCATGAGGTCACTGTTGAGGTTAGCGGCATTGTTAGTTATGATAGACTCCGGTATTCCAAATCCGCAGACGATGTTGTTTCGGACGAAATCAACCATTACTTTTTTGTGATGGCCTTGTAGGTATATTCCTCAACCCATTTAGTGAAATAGTCAATAGCTACCAAGATGAAGCGATGTCCATTTGATGCGGCGGGTTCTATAGATCCAATCACATCCATGCCCCAAGCGGCGAACGGCCAGGTTGAACCCATTATGTTTAACTAATTTAGCAAAACCCGGATGAAATCCCCGTGAATCTAGCACTGATGACACTTCTGTACGTAGTGGATGCTGTCGCTTTCCATAGTTATCCAAAAGTATCTAGCTCTCAAGATTTTCTTGTCTAATGTAAACCCATTTATGTGGGGTCCGCACGTTCCTGCATGTACTTCTTCCAATAATCTGGTTGCCTCGGAAGTGTCTACACATCTCAACAAACCTAGATCTAGGGTCCTCCTATATAGGACTTCCCCGTTGAGGAAAAAGTGGTTTGCCAGCCTCTTGAGGGCTCGCTTTTGACCATTATTAGCATTCCCCAGTTATTCTCTGGTTACAAGAAATTTACTGATGTCTTGATACCATGGTTTACCATATGGTTCTCCCTCTACATGGAAGTAATATGCATGTTGGTTTCTGATCTCTACCTCGATACGGTCGATGTAGTTCTTGTCTGGATGCTGAATCATAGATGATAGGGTTGCAAGGGTGTTGGCAAACTCGTTCTGACACTTGGAGACGTGCTTGAACTTAATCTTCATGAACTTCTTAAATATCTCCTTCACGCAATGCAGGTACGGAAGTATCTTGACATTCTTAGTGGACGATTCCCCTTGGACTTGGTGTATCAATAGATCAGAATCTCCTATGACCCAAAATTCTTTGATGTTCATGTTGATATTCATTCTAATCCCAAGGATGCACGCTTCGAATTCATCCATATTATTGGTACAAGGGAATCTTATATTTTGCTGATGTTGGATAGTGCTATCCAGATTTCGAAATCAGAACTGCCCCAATTCTGACACCTTTGAAGTTTGTTGCTCCTTCAAAAAGCATTCTCCATCTAGGGTATGATTCTACAATATCTTCTCCAGCAAATAACACTTCTTCATCGGGAAAATACGTAGTGAACGACTCGTAATACCCATCTATCGGATTCTATGCGAGGTGGTCAGCTAAAGCTTTCCCTTGATAGCCTTCTGAATTATGTACATAATGTCAAATTCATTAGCTAGCTTTCTGGTAGGCATCGGCTTCTAGAAGATGCACTTGAGCGGTTGATCTAAGATATCAAATGCATAGTGTATGCTGACATATAATGCCTTAGTTTTGGGTAATCCAAGTTAGAGCACAACAAGTGTGTTCTATCAAAGTATGTTTGGCCTCACATGGCATTAACTTCTTGCTTAAGTAGTAGATGGACTGTTCCTTTCTCCCAATTTAGCCATGCTCTCCCAATACACAGTCAAAGGCATTATCCAAGACAAATAAATATAGTAACAATGGCTTCCCTGGTTCGGGGGGAACTAACACTAGTGGATTTGACAAATACTCCTTGATTTTGTCGAAGGCTTTCTGGCACTATTCTATCCATTTTGTGGCAGCATCCTTCTTCAACAACTTGAAAATGGGTTCACAGATTACCATGGACTGGGCTATGAAGCGACTGATGTAATTCAATCTACCCAGGAAGCTCATTACATCTTTCTTGCTCTTTGGTGGTAGCAATTCCTGAATGGCCTTGATTTGTGATGGGTCCATTTCTATCCCCTTACTGCTTACAATGAAGCCCAACAGTTTTCCAGCAGGGACTCCGAACGCGCATTTTGTCAGGTTCAACTTCAAACTATACCTTCACAAGCATGCAAAAACTTTCCTCAAATCGTCCAAGTGCTATGAACTCTTGCAAGACTTTATGATGACGTCATCCACATACACTTCAATCTCCTATTGAATCATGTCATGAAAAGGGTCGGCATGGCCCTCATGTAGGTGGCGCCGTTGTTCTTGAGACCAAACGACATGACTCTATAGCAATAAACTCTCCAAGGTATGGTGAAATTTGTCTTCTCTGCATCTTCCTCGTGCATCAAGATTTGGTGATGCTGATAAGTGGGGATTTTGACTAATTATTAGCGCCTTTTAGATTTTTATTTTAGTCTAAAAGCGTTTAATTGTGTTCCCGAAACTGATGAAATGTGCAAAATTTGCAAGAGTGTTGGAAGTCGGACTCCTAAGATGAAATCCGACTCAAAAAGGAGTAATCAGAACACAAGGCAACAAAAGGCACAATAGCTTACAAAGTGCGGACCGCATAATTCCATCGGCGGCCTCAAACAATGAATCATATCCCAACAGGGTTTCCTAGCAAACTGTGTAATGCACAAGAATTGTGCGGCCGCAAATGAAGAACTGGAGATTAACTTCATAGGTTGTGCAAATTTCCAAATTCCAAGTCCCTCAATAATGCGGACCGCACAAGAATTGTGAGGCCGCAGAAGGAGTGCCTTGCGTCCGCAGAAGTAAAGATGCGGACCGCAGAAGACTAGGTTATGGCTGCAATGATAAATCTGCGGACCATAGAAACAATGCATGGTTGCCGCAGTGGAAAATTGTGCGGCCGAAGAATCCCAGCTCCTGCAAAGATGAAGACTTCTACGGACTGCACATGGAATTGTGCGGCCGCAAAACCTCTCGAATGGCATTTTTCCAAAATTTCCAGCCTTGTATAAATACATGAGTTTCACAAAATTAGATTAATTTTTGACATCAGACTGTCTTGTAGCCGTTGTTCTTTGCTTCTTTTAGTAGTTTTCTATATTTTGGGATATTTTAACATAGATTTTATCATTTTGACTTTCCAATATGAGTTTAATTAGTATTGTTTCTTCTATTTCTTCAATTTCAAGCATGAGTAGCTATATGTTTACTAGGGTTGTGACCCAACCCTAGTGTGTAAACCTTATGGGTATCTAATTTAGTGCTTGTTTATGATTGGGTGTTTATTACTTAGCATTGTTCATGCTTAATTTGTGGAATTAATGATTGCAAACATTAGTTCATACCTAATTGACTTAGTCTCTACTTGAGAAAGAGAGACATAGTCTAGGAAAACTTGGCTGAAATTGGGTCAATCGAGAGATTGATCAACCCAATTAAAGGGTTCAACCTAGAGATAGTAATAACCCGACTTGAGCTCTTATCAACCATTTTGTGTGATACCCATTTGGACTTGAGAAAGCAAAATTGGGCAAAACTACTCCTAGACTGAGAGGTACTGATTGGGTAATTGAGAGTTGATAGCTATAATACACTCTGATCAACAAAACAAGCATTACAGTTTATATCCCATTAGACGAACACCTATAAGCGATGGTCATAACCCTAGGCTTTTTACAAACTTGAAAAACAACAAAAACAATTATCTTAGTTTTATTTCTTAACTTTGCAATCTTAGTTTTAAAAATAGAAATAGAAACAAAACCAATTTGTGGAAGTGTAAATTAAGATAGTTCAAACTCACG